>SJYA01003943.1:46577-66747 GCA_006410615.1 Neotragus moschatus | reverse complement strand
TATATATATATATGGGTCCCAGGAGGGCAGGGTTGAAGTTGAAGGCAGGGTTTATCCACATCTAACCAAAGCAAGGAAGCTGCAAAAGGGAATATGAAATGTGCATTGTAGCCCAAGCTGGCTTCTTAACCAGAAGGAACGGAGGGAGATGGATAAATGGATGGATTAATAGAAAGAAGAGCAGAGGGAAGAGAACAGAAAGTGCAACAGAAAATCTCTGAAGTAGAAGGGAAAACTAGCCTCATGTGGGCAGAGAACTGGGAAATGCCTCTGATTAGAAATAAGCCGAGTACACCTTCCTGGAGTTGACAACATGCCATTCATCTCCAGTTTTCAACCAAAACCAAGATCATGCCATCAAGGTTGAAAAAGCTTAAAATTCAAAGGAAACATTTCCGCTGCTGTGGGGAAGTCCGTGCTAACTCTAACCTGACCTGAAGGATGATCACTTACTTTCAGGACAGGGACTCAGAAAGGTCTGTCACGGGGAAAGTTCAAAAATGAGACCAAAGCAACCACGACCACAACAAAAATAGAGAGAGAGATAAAGAGAGACTTAGAAATGAACACCCACTTGCTTTCAGATAAACAAGTTGAGTCAAAGTGGCGTTGAGGTGATAGATCCTATATTGCAGCCAAGAACCCCCAGAACTAAACAAATACAGTGGTTTTCCTTTCCTCCCAAGAGGATGATTGTTGCAGCCTCTGCCTGGGAGGGAGACAGGGAGAAAAAAGTTCTAAAATACTTAAGGATTTACTTAATGTGTATAAGTCAGTCAAATGATTTATCTGTCTCTTTTGTTCTATTTTCAACTTACTTCTCTTGAGCAGGCCCGAGTTGCAATGGTGAAGTGAAGAGATGGTTTGGGGTACCTCAGAAAAATTCCACCTCACCTCTCCCCTTTGCAATCTCCTTTCCTGTTCCTCGTGCTAATGGAGGACTCCCAGTTCACCCTCACTCCCTTCTTCACCAGCCATTTACAAAGGGCTTTGACAGGCATCCTTTCTGTTATTTGCACTACAACCCTGTGATAAAGTCACCCCAAATATAATTTTTGCCACTCTACAGGTGAGAAAACTGAAAACAAAGAAGCAATATGACTCAGAGAATGAGTGACAGAGTTCTAATAGGAACTCAAGTTTCAGACTTTCTTCAAGCAGATCACACTGGAGAAATAAAATGGACTTTATGTCAAAGTAAATTTGTGCTGAAACCTAGCAGCTATACACCTAAAAGTGATGCTTCTAAACTAACAACTATGCAAGTTACGTCCCCGGTTGGTTAAAATATTCCTCTCACATGTGTGAAATCCAAACCGCCAGTCACTTGGATAAATGGCTGAACTGCATAATATCACTTATTTAATAATAGTTTTTGAGGATTGTAGTGGATGCTGTTAAATGCATTCAGATCCCTGCATTTAGAACGGAAGCATACTCACTATTCCACAGGCTTCTGCAAATATTGGTAGTAGCTGACAGCACTGAGCTGAGTCATTCTCTGGGAAATGCCCTCAGTAAATGCGTGAAAGTTGCCTGGCTCGAGGTCATGCCCCACTAGGAGAGCCAATCTGCGTCCAATGACTAGTGAATAACCAGTAAAGGCCAGGTCCCTTGCCTCAAGGGATCATCCCAGTGTTAGAGTTACCCAAGGATCTTGTGAGGCCTTCACTGTGATGGTTTCACATGTGAACTCTTCCCTCTGCACAATCCTACTTCCTTCATCTCCCACCCCAGATTTTCCAAAAGGTGTTGCTTCTGAAAATATCCCTGCACAGAGTCCAGTCTCCTGTGGAAGTTTTCCATTGGATGCCTATATAAGAAAAGCGCAGTGAGACAGGCACTGTGAGCTGCCTTTAAAGGACTTGGTAGAGTGAGGGAGGCAAAGAAAAGCAAAGGGGTAATTGTACTACAGGTCGAGAAGTCTGCAATACAGCAATATATCCTGTGGATAAAGTTGGGATGCAGGGGTGGTAATAAATTTTAGTCACAGAAAATAGCATATTCTCTCATATTTTTTAGTTATAAAATATTGCTGGTCTTTGTTCTTGTCTCATTATACTAGTTCTGATGACCAAGAAGGCTACCCATTTGGGAAAGTGATGTCAAGTAGATATTGGCAGAAAATGCCAGAGGATTAGCTCAATGAGATCAAGGCTTGACATTTATGTAACTTCAAGGAATTTAGGACTTTTTCTGCCTATTTCCTTAAAATGTTTTTCTACTAGTTTAGGACAACCTTATGCTTAAATTCCACCATGTTTTATCAAAAGATTCACAGTAAATAACTTAGGGTGCTTTTTGTATTGACTTTTGGATTTATGATCCTGGAATTAAGGCTTTTGAGGGGGTGATGCATAACAAAGATATTTCAGAAATAATTTAAATTTCTAATTATGAATTTACCTGTTTCTCAGTCTGTGATGACTAGACAAATTGGGATTCCAACATGCCACCAAAGCATATAGGTGTGAAGGAAGGTGGCGGATAGGGGAGTACAGAGTTGGTGCTGAGGGACGCCTCAACTCTAAAGACTAAGTGATGTTTAAACCCATCCTCCAAAATCCTCAAATGACTGAAATTACTTTTAGGCTGGTTTGTCCCAGTCTCTGTAAGGCATGTTTTATTGACTTGTTTTAGGAGCTCAGTAAGTCACTAGGTTTTATTGACTTTTTAATGGTTGCTCAACAGAATCCCTTACCTTCTCCAAAATAAGAGATGATAGACTTCCCCAGCTGGCACTTGTGGTAAAGAACCCACTTACCAGTGCAGGAGATGTAAAAGACTCAGGTCCGATCCCTGGGTCGGAAAGATCCCCCTGGAGGAGAGCATGGCAACCCACTCCAGTATTCTTGATAGAGAATCCAATGGACAGAGGAGCCTGGTGGGCTACAGTCCATATCATCACAGGGAGTCAGACACGAGAGAAGCAATTTAGCACACACACTTGCACTATTGATTTTTTTTATGGCTGTTTAATATAATCCCCTTAAATGGCAACCCACTCCAGTATTCTTGCCTGGAAAATCCCATGGATGGAGGAGCCTGGTGGGCTCCACCCCATGGGGTTGCAATGAGTCAAACATGGCTGGATGAATAACATACACCTCCAAAATAAGTAATGACAGATGGCAGATACATAGATAGATGTTGTTGTTTAGACACTAAGTCATGTTTGACTCTTTTTCAACCACATGGATTGTAGCCCACCAGGCTCCTCTGTCCATGGGATTTCCCAGGCCCAGGAGTACTGGAGTAGGTTGCCATTTCCTCCTCCAGGGGATCTCCTGCATTGTCAGGTGAGTTCCTTACCCCTGAGCCACCAGGGAAGCCCAGATAAGCAGATAAAAATAAAAGCTGATGATTATCTTTCATGTGTCTGGACAAGACCAAGCAACCCCAAAGTCCTTTATCTTTAGCCCACCTATATTGGGGGTTTCTCCAGCCAGGAACTTCCTATGAGAAAGAGGAGGGGAAAGAAGATCAGAGACAGAAATCCTTAGTCATTCAGAGAAAGGTGAAAGATAAAATCTGCCACTGGTGTTAAGATTGCATTTTATCAGCCCTTAGAGAACTCAAACGCCCCTGGGGCACTTTGTTGTCATGGAGGGATTTTCTTAGGGTAGGGACTTCCCCAAGAGTCTCTGTCAAGTTTCCCTCTGTAGTTGCCAAAAGCCAACGGTCTGAATGTACAAATGAATTATATTCTGTTGATCGTTGGACGTGTGAAACTATATGCATTAATTCAAAATACAAGTAAGTGGAATTTTTTTCTACCCTTTACTTTCAGGTGGAGAAAAATTTGTCCCCTCCCCTTAAAAAAAAAAAATCAAAGAATTTCTAATGTCCCGGGTGAGTAAACGTCAATCAAAACTGCTAAAATTTTTGCTATCAATTTCTAATTTTTTTGGCCAAGGGGACAAGGGGGCTTCCTTGGTGGCTCAGCTGGTAAAGAATCCACCTGCAATGCAGGAGACCTAGGTTCGATCCCTGGGTTGGGAAGATCTCCTGGAGAAGGGAATGACTAAGTCCACTCCAGTATTCTGGCCTGGAGAATTCCATGGACTACAGTCCATGGGGTCACAGAGAGTCAGACACGGCTAAGCNTGGGTGAGTAAACGTCAATCAAAACTGCTAAAATTTTTGCTATCAATTTCTAATTTTTTTGGCCAAGGGGACAAGGGGGCTTCCTTGGTGGCTCAGCTGGTAAAGAATCCACCTGCAATGCAGGAGACCTAGGTTCGATCCCTGGGTTGGGAAGATCTCCTGGAGAAGGGAATGACTAAGTCCACTCCAGTATTCTGGCCTGGAGAATTCCATGGACTACAGTCCATGGGGTCACAGAGAGTCAGACACGGCTAAGCAACTTTCACTTTCACTTTTCACTTTCTTTTTCTAAATTTTTACTATAAAGTGATCCTATTTTGGAAGAAGCAGCACGGTGTATTGAATTCTGACTGAATCCCAAGGTCAATGTGATGTTGACCAAGTTACACAGGCCCCTGGGCCTCAGGTATACTTTTATCAGCAAGGTGAGGATTCTAATGTCTATATCATTGCAATTCTTTTAAAGAGTAAATGAACTGGTTTTGAAACATGATTCATGTGCTTAACAGATGACAGCCAATCTTGTTATTATATAGTTTTGTTCACTCCAAATACTCATTGCAAAAAATTCAAGTCATTAAAGAAAAAAATTTGGAAAGGTTCTGATGTGTAAGTCCCTTTATTTATAATGGGTCTTCCCAGGTGTCGCTAACAGTAAAGAACCCACTTGCCAATGCAGAAGACGTAAGAGATGCAGATTTGATCCCTGGGTCAGGAAGATCCCTGGGTCAGGAAGATCCCCTGGAGGAGGGCATGCCAACCCTCTAGCCTGGAGAATCCCCTGAGTGGTACTACTATTGGACAAGTTGAATTCTACTGTTTTAAGCTCAGACTTTCTATGATTCAGTTTTAACTAGCATGTGAATGAAACAGAGCAACTATCATTTTTATATAGAACTTTAACAAACAAGATTTGATAGAAAATTAGGTGAATCAGAACACCACTTTTTCCAGCATTTGACTAGTAAAAACATAACCAAACTATGGCCTTAAAGTGTTTGAGACTAAAAGGAGTAACAAGAAAGTTAAAGACTTTAAAATATAAAATATAAAATTTATCACAAATGTCATTATAGCCCTTATCTGAAAAAATGGGGTAATCATTTCATTAATTCTGTGTGTTGTTGTGAGGATTCCACTTTTAAATAAATGTAAATCACTAAGTGTAAGTACCTGGCATGTAAAACGAGCCAAGTGAAAAGCAGCTATTAGTATTAGCCATGCAAAAGCATTTCCAAACACTCCCTGATCTTTGGATGAATGACTCTTTCATCCATTGATTAATTCATTCACCCAATATCTATTGAGCACATTGTTTGTTGGGCACTGATCAGGTTACTGGGAATGGAGATCCAATAGTGAAGACAAAGTCCCTGTTCTCCTTGAAGCCTCAGCTCCACAGTCATCCCCTTCCAGAGCCCTTCCCAAACACTCAATCTAAGTCACACCTCGTCCACCAACACCACCAACACGCTTTCACCCCTTCAGGTCACTAGACTTTATTTGATTCAAAAATGTTTATGACTACTCAAAACTTTCTTGTTAATTTGTTTGATTTCTCACTTCTTTCCTGCTTACCATCCACTCACTCCACCCAAACCCCCCCAGAACACACATTCTATAAAGGTGAGGAGCATGACTTATCATTTACCACGGTGTTCCCTACACAGCGCTGGCTATTACTCACTCAGTGCTCACATAACCCAACGTTCATAGCAAAATTCTGGAGAAGAAAATCATTTGAGCAATTCATTTGTTTTAGGTTGATGTGTGGAATTTATGAAGAAAAGCTAGAACAGTTGAAATCATTTAACTTACAGGAGAGAAATAAAATTTTTTAATGGCCTTTGATTGGAGACTTCTCTGGTAGTCCGTCCAGTGGCTAAGACTCCATGCTCCCAATGCAGGGGGCCCAGGTTCAATCCCGCTCAGGGAAATAGATCCTACATGCCACAACTAAGATCTCGCATGCTGCAACAAAGATGAAAGATTCCAAATGCTGCAACTAAGACCCAGTCCAGCCAAATAAATAAATAAATATTTTGAAAAGATTTTTTTTTTTTTTTAGGGTGGCCTTTGTTAGTCTAGAAGCCTGGGTTCTAGTGCCATGTGACCATGTGGAAATCACAGCCTCTCCAAATATATCCTTGTATGTAAAATGGAAAGGATGATGTCCACTCTGACAAACCCACTCATAGAGCTGTCATGTGGCAAAAAACAAATACAGCTACATTTGGATCCTAACCTTTACAACATACTCTACATGCCCAACTGAATCTTACAAAAGTGACCCTTCGAAATACAGAAAGGAAGGGCTATTTTCATTTTGTTTTACCAAAGATACTAATGTTAGAAAGTTCTTTTGACTTTGGTAAGAAAAGAAGCAAGAAAAAGAGAGGAGTGGCTGGGGAGGGTGGAGAGAGAAGGGTCAACCAGCATCTTCCCAAGAAGCTCTTGTTCATCACTCCCACTTTCGTTATCTCCTGTGATCCTCTCAGTCATTCTCATCCCATTTTATAGATGGGGAAACTGAAGTGCAGAGAATTAAGGCAATGGTTTATCCACAGGTAGCATACTAGAAAATAAAGATGACAGGTTGTGAAGCCAGTTGCTCCAACTTCAAACCACTCTACATTTTCACCATGCCGTGTCCAAGAAATGATCAAAGGCAAGAAATTTAGCAAAAGAGAAACATGCTATGAAAAGAAAATTAAAATCATCTAATCATTTTTAAACAAAAGAAAATTATCAACTCTCTCTTTTTTCCCAGATTTAACTGAATTCTGGGTGGGGAATGTATATGGGGTGGCATGAGGATACCTGTGAGGAATTTAATAGCAGATACAGTATTTTAGCCACTAATGAGGTTATGGGGATATCGTTGGAATATAGCTTTAAGGTTGATTAAACCTTACCACTGAACCTTCTTCATTCCAGAAAAAATTGAATGAGAATCTGTATTAAAACAAAGGTTTGAATGTTAAAGTACCTTGTTGTCATTCTTCATCTTTATAAATGGAATTTTTTTTAATTATAAAGGATATGTTTTTATTACATTTTTTAAAATTTAGAAGTCAATAATATAAGTACTCCACAAACTCCATTCAGAAGCCCTTTCCCCAGAGACAATCATCATCAACAATTGGATATGGTACTGTCTTTACTGTATTTATTTTACCTAAATGTGATCATACTGTTCTGTAACCATTTTTCCCACTCTATGATAGACAATGTTCCAGGTGAAAAGAGAAATCTACATTTTCTTTTCAGTAGTGGACATACCATAATCATTATCTTTTTTACTGAAGAATTTAATATAGTGATATTTTCAGAAGAAAGACAGATTGTTCACCAATTTCTTTTTAGTCTCCTGTCCAGTTTCAACCACCCACAGAGTTTTAGTTGTTACGACTTTATAGGTGTGAAAACAGTCATTTCTTTCTTTCCCAGAAGGTTTGGTCACTCGGTCCACTAATTCTGTGTAAGAAATATTGACATGAAATAAATATTCATTTCTAGAACAAAAAATTCTCTAGGTAAAGGTTATGGTATCTTCTGCTTCACACAGAATTTACAAAAGATAAACTCTTTATTGCATGAGATTCAGAATTAATATCCCATGGCCAAGATGTGACCAAAATCTCAATATCATGGCAGTACTTAGAGTTCTTATAAACCAAGTAAAGGAATTGGGATTTTATTCTGAAGGCAATGGGAATCAGTGGGGCATGAATGCATTTTTTAACTAGGGGAAACCATGATCAGATAAAATAATACAGGAAGATCTTGTTAACTAAAGGTAATGGTTTAGAATAGGGGAAATCCAGGGGCAAGAAGATCCAGTTACTCATGAATGAAAAGTCTTTATTAAGGTTTTATAACCAAAAATAGCACAAACTGACCCAATCTTTCTCTTAACTGGACTAAACTGCTTTTCAGAGACAACAGAGCAAAACTGAACCATGCAGTAAAGGAATGCAGAGAGGAGAAACACTGGTCTTTAAATAATACCATGAACCAGTGTCTCCCCACCATGGAACCAAAAGACCAGGACAAGACCAGAACCTGAATGCCAGGGCCCCTTCAGAAGCGAAGACTTTGTTGTCTAGGAAGATTTGGTGCTAAGCCTCTTCACCATACCTTACCATCCACGGCCAAGTTCCAAAGCCCTCCAACCTTAACCTGTCCTGCCAGTGCTTCCACATACCAACCCATCTTCTTAACTCGTAAACATATGAGTGAACCCTAGCTTGGTAAACAGATCAAGAGCCTTGACACCTCTCTCCTTGCTGGTCAACTTTTCACTAAAGCTTTTTCTTTTCTCAGAAGTTAGTGCCATAGTATTGGCTTCTATGCATATTGGGCAGAGAGCTCATGGTTTAGTAACAGTATTCTTTATTTTTTTAGGTTTTAAAATTTATTCTTTAATTAGATAAAAACTGCTTTACAATATTGTGTTGGTTTCTGCCATACAGCAATGCAATTCAGCCATAATTATACATATATCAGCTCCCTCCTGAGCCTCCTTCCCCTCATCCCATCCTGCCTCTCTAGGCCGTCACAGAGTGCCAGGCTGGGCTTCCTGTGTTATACAGCAACTTCTCACCAGCTATCTGTTTTATACACAGTAGCGTAAAACAGACATACAGTCAATGCTATACATATAGATAGTTGATGCTATATAGATGTATAGACATACAGTCGATGTTACTTTTTCCATTCATCCCACTCTTTCCTTCCCCCACCGTGTCCACAAGTCCACTTTACCTCTAGGTCTCCATTCCTTCGCTGCAAATAGATTCATCAATATCATTTTTCTAGATTCCATATATATGCTTTAATATATAATATTTGCTTTTCTCTTTCTGACTTACTTCACTCTGTATAACAGGCTCTAGGTTCATCCACCTCACTAGAACTGACTCAAATTCATACTTAATGGCTAATATTCCGTTTTATATATTTAGCACAGGTTCTTTATCCATTCATCTTTCAGTAGACATCTAGATTGCTTCCATTTCCTAGCTATTGTAAATAGTGCTGCAGTGAACATTGGGGTACATGAGTCTTTTTCATTTATGGTTTTCTCAGGGTATATGCCCAATAGTGGTATTGCTAGGTCATATGGCAGTTCCGTTCCTAGTTTTTTAGGGAATCGTCACACTGTTCTCCATAATGGCTATATCAACCTATAATCCCACCTACAGTGCAAAAGGGTTCCCTCTTCTCCACATCCCCTCCTTTACTGTTTGTAGATTTTTTTGATGATGGCCATTCTGACTGGTGTGAGGTAATACCTCATTGTAGTTTTGATTTGCATTTCTCTAGTAATGAATGATGTTGAGTCTTTTCATGTGTTTATTGGCCATCTGTATGTCTATTTTGGAGAAATGTCTGTTTAGGTCTTCTGCCCATTTTCCGATTGGGCTGTTTTTTCTGACATTGAGCTCTATGAGTTGCTTATATATTTTGGAGATTAATCCTTTGTCATTTTTTTCATTTGCAATTATTTTCTCCCATTCTGAGGGTTGTCTTTTAATCATGTTTATTGCTTCTTTCACTGTGCAAAAGCATTAAGTCCCATTTATTTATTTTTGTTTATATTTCCATTACTCTAAGAGGTGGGTCAAAACAATCTTGCTGTGATTTATGTCAAGGAGCGTACATAAGGATTTTTTTTCTAAGAGCTTTATAGTTTCTGACCTTACATTTAAACCTTTATTCCATTTTGAGTTTACTTTTTTGTATGGAGTTTAACAGTATTAAGAATTATACCTTCTCTGCTTGGGAAAACCATCTAAGCGTTGGAATCTGCAATGTCTGCTCGCGTTTACCGATCCTGAACTCCATTACTGACTCAAGTCGGAGATTGTCAGAACCAAGAACGTCCGTCCGTTTAGTTGATGGTGGGTTTTACTTCCAACTCCACGGCTTTTGTCTGTAATCTGCCTTGTCAATATGTTGCTCCATTAAAAGCTCTGTGCATTATAATTTCAACAATTATTTGCTTTCAACCTTAAAAAGCTGCCTATTACAACTTTATTTCAATTATAAAATTGGTTTAAGTATTAATAAAAACAGTATGCCTGTAAAAAAAAAAAAAAAAGATTTATACCTTATCCACGAACATGAATATGAAGTCATTCTGTGATGTCCGACTCTTCATAATCCCATAGACTATTGGCCGCCAAGTTCCCCTGTCCGTGGGGAGTCTCCAGGCAAGAATACTGTAGTGGGTTGCCATTTCCTTTTCCAGGGGATCTTCCAATCCAGAGATCGAACCTGGGTCTCCTGCATTGCGGCAGACTCTTCACCCTCTGGGCCACCAGTCCATACTTTACCTTAATTTCACTTTTTCAAAATATTATAATACTTCACTTATTTTATTAGAATATTAAGTATTACAGGGGCAAGTTGATTCTGAGCCTTGATGTAATCACTGCTGACAGAAATATTGTAGGGGAGCAAAACATGACACTTCAAAAATGTCTCTCTGCCACATGGGTTATTTCAAACTAAAAATAATCGAGACCCAAAAGATACAGGAAGTAACTTTGACCTTTTCCCTTCAAACTGCCTGAAGATAGTAGATAGAGGCCTTTTTCCAGGAAGGGAACAGTCACAACAGATAATTATAGTATAAACTACATTTGTGAACAGGAATGAACCTAGCAAAGTCTTTTAAAACTCCTCACCATGTCCCATTGTCTCTACCTGGCCCAGCAAACATTTGCTTTTCCAGCTCCAAGTTTATTGCATTCCTGTCCTGTGAAGTCCCAAACTCCTACCCCTTGGATCTTCTTTTGTCTTTAGCTGAAGATGATATTTAAAGTGAGAGTTTTGGCCACTTCAGAGTATCCCACATGGATCAGTGGTTAAGAATCTACCTTCAAAACAGGAGATGCAGGAGACATGAGTTCGATCCCTGGGTTGGGAAGATCCCTGGAGAAGGAAATGGCAACTCACTCTAGTATTCCTGCCTGGAGAATTCCATGGACAGAGGAACCTGGTGAGCTACAGTCTAGGGAGTCGCAGAGTTGGACATGACTGAGCACACACTCATGCCCTTTGGCCATTTTAGCAAGTTATTTGGTTTTTCTTGGTCTCTCTCATGTATACATGTTGTTCAACTTTTGTGTGATTTTCTCCTGTTAATCTGTCTCATATCAATGTCATTCTTAGACCAGCCTGAAGAACCTAGAAGTGCAGAGGAAATTCTTTTCCTCCACCACAGGATAAATACAAACTCTAGCCTCTTCTAAGATGTCCCTTGCCTTCAATAAATTGTCGAAGGGAAAATCTTCCACTTCTGAGATGGCTTAACTCCATGGCATCCCAATGGTCATGTTATGGTTGTGAGACCTGTACCATAAAGAAGGCAGAATGCCAAAGAATTGATGCCTTTAAACTGTGGGGCTAAAGAAGACTCCTGAAAATCCCTTGGACAGCAAGAAGATCAAACCAGTCAATCTTAAGAAAGATAAACCCTGAATATTCACTGGAATGACTGATGTTGAAGCTGAAGCTCTGGTATTTTGGTCATCTGATGCAAACAGACAGCTCATTGGAAAAGTCCCTGACGCCGGGAAAGATTGAGGGCAGAAGAAGAAGAGGGCTTCAGAGGATGAGATGGCTGGACAGCATCACTGATGCCATGAACATGAACTTGGGCAAGCTCTGGGAGCTGGTGAGGGACAGGGAGGCCTGGCATATTGGAGTCCGTGGGGTCACAAAGAGTAGGACGCAACTGAAAAACAACAACAACTACGTGGCTATAGGCTGGAAACGTGTTTTCTACCACATGCTCCTCTCTCTCCAGAGGGCTGCTTGGGTGTCCTCAAGACATGGAAGCTAACTTTCTCCAGAGCAAGCAATCCAAGAGAGAGGGCAGGAAGGAAGCCATGTGCTTTACCACCTGGTCTCAGAAGTCACACAGCATCATACATACGTTGTTCATCTCATTAGAACTAAGTCGGTCAGTCCGCCCTACACTCAATGGAAGAGGAATGAAGTGTCATCTCTTGAGGAGAAAAATGTCAAAGAATATTTGGACATATTTTATTTTTATTTTTACTTTACTTTACAATACTGTATTGGTTTTGCCATACATTGACATGAATCCACCACGGGTGTACATGAGTTCCCAATCCTGAACCCTCCTCCCCACCTCCCTCCCCACTGGACATACTTTAAAACCACCACAGGAGTCTAGTTTAGAATTCAGATTGATATAGATGAGATCCAGAGGCTTCGGGGCCTATGAGACATAAAATTCTCTAGTGATTCACAGAAGCAAAGAAGAGCTCTTCAGGCTTCCACAGTCCATAGAACTGGGAGGCTTCAATTTAGTTTACTAGACATCTGAGAGGCAGTGTGGCCAGATGGTATTTCAGTTATGCTATTACTCTCCCCATGTTATCAGATGTGTTCCTGACAGCTTGAGATCTAATTCTTTCGTGTTAGTCCTCAGAAATTATAAAAACATCCAAAATACTTCACTGTTTTCATGTATCCCCATTTTAAATCTCAACTGAAATCTGGCATCTGTGTTAGCACTCAGGGAGTGTGTTCTGCTCTTTATGGGCAGGATTACATACCTCTTAGGTGGAGAAAGTAAACCTTAAAATAAACCTCTCAGTGCCTGATCCTCTTTTCTCTTCAGGCTTTTGTCAAAGACAGGTTTATTGAAATTAGACAAAGAAATTACATTGTTTAACTAGTTTATTGCACCAGCTGGACACTGCAGGTACAAGCAGGAAAAATTTTTACTTTTTATCACAACTGTCCTCCTCTGAATGCTCTATTATTAATTCATTTACCCTTCCTTCAGTGAAATTTCAATCAGGTCTCATAGCTTTTTCAATCACCCTCAGATAATAAAATATTACTCTATTTCATCTACTCTAAGATGAACATATTTTTCCATTTAAATATCCCATCTCTGAATCTTAGTGTCATCATGTAGTCATAATTGGAGGGGATTTTTTTCCCCCTGATATACAGAATAAGGGAACATCTTATAATCAATGGCATCTTTGATTCAATGAAATTTAATAATCTCTTTTTGCCAGGCATTAAAGAATCTAGTTAGTTTAATAATCAAAACCTGATTCTCATCAAATGTAAAATGTCTCTCTCCTCTGATCAGGCTACTCCAAGTTTGGAAGCCTGTAATGAAAGAAGATGGGGATAATTAGAGTCACCTCCAGCCCTCACTTCACCTTCTACTTGACTACTTGGCTGATGTTTTGGGACCTTTCAGAGACTGGAGTGAGGAGATGGAAAGAAGTAAAAGTAAATAAAGTATTATTTCCCAGTACAGCTATACTCCGGTATAGGTATTCTCTCTGTGAGGGATGTTCTAAAGGTCACTTCTTTCTTTCTTGGAGCATTTTGTGGCTTTTTCAGAGACAACTTCCATCACTGGGGATCTCTCACCCATATATAGTTCCTCTGACGTACGCTATACCCTCTCCACCTGGCCTCTTACAACTTCCCCTCTAGCCACTGGTTTTTGTGGTCCAGGGCTCCATCAGATTCACTCCTCTTGTGTGGAGTCCCAGTCAAAACAACCCGATACATTCCCACCTCAGGTGCCTGCCAGTTCATGGGAAATTCAAACATCCTTTGTCACACCAGATGCTAGAAAGTGTGGTGGATTTCGATAGAGCCCTTTCCCCTCACTCTGCTCCCAGTCGACAGAGCTCAGGCCACCGACTCTCCCCTTTAGACTTCGTAGGTGTGAGTCAGAGGTGAGTTCCTGCATCCCTCCCATGTCAGGGAACATGTCAAAAACTCTCCAAATAGTTCTCTAGAAGTGTCATCACTAGGTCTAAGAGCAGTAGTTCATTAATTGGCTCTTAAAATGAATGGTTAGTCTTAGGCACCTTCACTTCTGTTTCAGGTTTCACCATCAACTTTAAGACAAACACCTTCATACATAATAGGCGAAAAAAGAAAAGAAGGATTTATTTAATTTTTTCTATGTGCCATAGTGCTTTTTATTTTCTATTTAATGTCATTTTACATAAACAAAATTTTAAATTCTAGCATTAATTTGACTGACATCTTTATAGCTAGTTTTACTTTTTATTGAAATATGGTTAATTTACAATAATAAATAATTGTTAATTTCAAAAATTATTGTTACAATAATTGTTAATTTCAAATGTACAACAAAGTGATTCAAATACATAGAAAATTTTACGTAGTATATCAATTCATTCTCTACTTTCCCCAAAAAAATGCTGAGAAATTGCTCACAATGAAACATATGACCATCAGTGAGGTATAGTGACTATCTACTTTATGCTGGGTCCTTTATGTTACTGTTGATAAATTGAGAAGGACAAGCATCACTAATGTAGTAGGCCTGCTAAGAATGCGTGCATGCATGTGTGCAAAGTCGCTTCAGTTGTGTTCAACTCCTGGTGATCCTGTGGACTGAAGCCCCCCAGCCTCCTCTGTCCATGGAGTTCTCTAGGCAAGAACACTGGAATGGGTTGCCATGCCCTCCTCCAGGGGATTTTCCCTACCCAGGGAATGAACCCATATCTCTTATGTTTCCTGCATTGGCAGGCAGATTCTTTACCACTAGGGCCACCTGGGAAGCCCAAGTGAATGCATATCTTAAATTTAATCAGGAGGATAGCAGACTCAACATATAGAAGTCAAATCTAACTATAAGCTCTCTTCCCGACAAAGATAATTTGGAGCATGCAGAAGCCAAATGCTAATCAATATTCCTAAAACGTGGCTCCTGAATTAATCAGACTTAACACCAGTTCCTCCCTTCAGGACATGCATAAACTATAGGCCTCAATTCAGGAGACAGTATCTCCCCCATTAAGCTTGTCAAATGGAGGAAAGGAGACTAGAATACCCTGGCTCTGGGGTAGGCAGATCGAAAAGAGAAAAGAACCCAGAAGAGGCTAAACCACACACGTCCACACAGTCCCCAGACAGCACAAATGTCAAGTCTGGAGACAGAGACACCTTCTCTAGGTAGATCTAGACCCTCTGGCACAGGATTCAGATTCCACACCTTCGTTGGAATTAACCCTTCCTCCAGGTAAAGCCAGCTCTCTTCCAGGGCGCAAGTTCTGAAAGTTCAGCTGGACTTTAGACCTTATCACCACCAGCACAGTGGACAGCCCTGCCAGGTGGCAGCCCTGCATGCCCAATCCTTTCTCTCAATGTCACTGAAGCCTTGAGAAGGACAGAAGGTAGTGCAGGAATTTCTTTCATTTTTCTAATACACAGTTGAAAATTCTATTTTAATGGCCTTATCAGGATTCTGGGGAGAAGAGAAAATGATCCCCTCTATGTGAGGGATGTTGATACATTAAAGATATCAATTTGTCTCCCATGATAGAGTTTGTTTTTTCTTCTTGTTTATCATTTGCTTTAAGTATTTTAGATATTTCTCACTTTAATAGAAAATTCAAAAGCAAGGAAGAATCCATTACAAACACTAGCTAAAATCTCTTAACACTATCAGTTTAATAAGGCAATTCAATTTTGTTTTAAACTACATGCATATTGTACTCACTTTGCTTCAGAATTTTTTTGGAATAACAGGTTTATGCATAAAAAATATTTCTAATTTTGCCGTATCCTAAGCAGTAATGTGTTTAATTGTAACACTATATTTATCATCTCTCATTTATCAGTGCCACATCACATTTCTATGTTTTCAAAGAACGTACAAGACTGAAACGATTTTCATGATATTTTCCCAATGCTTCTGATTTTTTCTGGGTTTTTCTTCTCTTTTAAGAAAGTGTACTCCCTTTAGATGATCTCTCCTAGGATCCAGTATATTTTTATAGACTAACAGTACTTCTCTTAAAGACGTGTCAATTTTCATTGATCACAGAAATTATATCTTCTCTCTTCACACATTATACATACTTTTATAGAAAAGTCAACCTCACTCCTGTATTCTGAACTGTCTAGTCATTTAGGAGTACCTATTATATGTAAACAGCAACATTCAGATTTTTAAATTAGGGCTCAGTCCAGGAATGTTGTCATATAACAAGGACATTTGCAGCATTCATAATAATTACTCTAAGTGATATGTCTGATTACTATCATTTTATATGCTTTCTGTTTTTATGCTTCTTGCTATTTCCCTTTCCTTCTCTATAATTCTAACTTTTGTTTCATTGACTTTTATTGTTAGTCTCTTTTACCTATTATTTTCTTTTCTAGTGATTTACTAGTCATACTTATTTACTAGTCCTGTTGACCAATAAATTTATTACTAAATATTTACTAGTCCTATTTATCCTATTGTCATCTCTACATAATAAGTTACTAAAATAAATATACTTGAGCCCATATTTCTAAATCAAAATCAATAATGATTTCCATCTGTGAAATAAGACAACTCCTCAGAGTCATTCCCCTGATAGTCAAAGCCACACTCTCCAAGTAAGGTATAATCGAGAAGAAGGCTGAGCAACAAACATGTGTTCTGTCCACAGTTAAATGGGAGGAGAGTGGAATGACTAGGAGGAGAAGTAGGCAGGAGGGTGAATTGACACTGTGAAAACTCAAATGAGAGAAAGTATCCAAGACAGCAGAAGTGCTTGACAGTAACTAATAAAGAAGAGGGATAGGAAGGATGCAGGGTGAGATCAGAAGCAAAACAGAAAGAGACTCACAAACTTAGAGACCAAGCTTGTGAATGCTGGGGGAAAAGGATAAGAAGAAGAGACAGGGAGGTTGTGATGGACATATACACATGGCTGTACTTAAAATGAATAATCAGCAAGGACCTACTGAATAGCACGGAGAACTCTGCTCAACGTTACGTGGCAGTCTGGATTGAGGGGGAATTCAGGGGAGAATAGATACATGTATTCTGTCTAGTAGAGTCCCTCTGCTGTTCACCTGAAACGATCACAACCTTGTTAATCAGCTATACATATATGTGTAACTAAGTCATTTGCTCTACAGCAGAGACTGGCACAATACTGTAAATAAGCTACACTTCAATTATAAAAAAAGAATGTTCATCAGCAGATGAATGGATAAGAAAGCTGTGGTACATATACACAATGGAGTATTACTCAGCCATTACAAAGAATACATTTGAATCAGTTCTAATGAGGTGGATGAAACTGGAGCCGATTATACAGAGTGAAGTAAGCCAGAAAGAAAAACACCAATACAGTATACTAACGCATATATATGGAATTTAGAAAGATGGTAACAATAACCCTGTATGCAAGACAGCAAAAGAGACACAGATGTATAGAACAGTCTTTTGGACTCTGTGGGAGAGGGCGAGAGTGGGATGATCTGGGAGAATGGCATTGAAACATGTATAATATCATATATGAAATGAATATCCAGTCCAGGTTCGATGCATGATAAAGGATGCTTGGGGCTGGTGCACTGGGATGACCCAGAGGGATGGTATGGGAGGGAGGCAGGAGGGGGGTTCAGGATAGGGAACACGTGTACACCCGTGGCAGATTCATGTTGATGTATGGCAAAACCAATACAATATTGTAAAGTAATTAACCTCCAATTAAAATAAATAAATTTATTTTTTTAAAAAAAAAAAAGCTGTAACCAGTCTAGCTACTTGCTGAGATAGCTCAATTAGCATATTTGAAAATTCAGTATAGTCACATGCATGGTAAGAGGATTTTTTAAAATTAGTCTGGCATTTCAATCCCTCTGTATTTCAATCCCCAAAAAGTTGCTTTAATAGATTAAATGAATACATTCGTGTTTCTTATAGGGTAAAATTCTCATCTTTAAGGGTAAACAGTCTAGTCATCAAGCAATAAAAAAATACCACTTAAATATCACAGGGGAGTTCTTCACCTATTTGTGTTTAACCACAGCCTACCGCTTCAGGAAAAAACTACTGGGAATTTAGAAAACCCCATGAAAATCACATTGCAGCCATATGTGGAGGCAAAATGCATGTATCACTTGAGCATATCCTAAACTGTAGAGGCACATGATGAAAGGGAGTCTACTCATTGCAGAAACTGATTCTTTGGCAAATTTTCCAGAGCAAGAAGACACTTATAACTTTCTACAATGAGATATATTTAAACTTATTGTCTTATCACTGAGCAGCTTTTCAAGGTTGTATCAGTTTTCTTTAAAATATTTTGTGCTCAGATTTCTTCAGAATCACAGATTATATTAAATGTTTCTTAAGAGACTTTTTCCAAGGGAGAAAACTTCAAATAGAAGGAAACTTGTAAAGTAAACTTACTGCCAAACTACATGATAATCAGTTTACTTATTTGTTGAAACAAATTTATATCAAGAACTTACTATTATATACTATAGTGTAGTGTACAACATTGTTTCTCAAACCATCTATGGTAGAGGAGGATTTTTTTCGCCTAATCCATCATGATTCTTGAAAAATATAATACTAGTAAGTTGCTGCTGCTCCTGCTGCTGCTGCTAAGTCACTTCACTCTTGACGGACTCTGTGCGACCCATAGACAGCAGCCCACCAGGCTCCTCCGTCCCTGGGATTCTGCCGGCAAGAACACTGGAGTGGGTTGCCATTTCCTTCTCCAATGCATGAAAGTGAAAAATGAAAGTGAAGTCGCTCAGTCGTGTCTGACTCTTCACAACTCCATGCACTGTAGCCTACCAGTCTCCTCTGTCCATAGGATTTTCCAGGCAAGAGTACTGCAGTGGGGTGCCATCGCCTTCTCCAAGAGTAAGTTACTAAACAAAATAACGTCAAACAAGGAAGCTCAACTTTTTATCATAAAATTCCACAGAATAAACTTATATTCCCAAATTATCTATGTAGTGTTCTAGATATTTACTCTCAATTCCTGATCTTAACAGTTTGCCACACCCCCTATTCTGGTCTTCAGGCAAGGCTGGGGGTAAGGTAAGAATATATTTAGTGCTTTAACTAACATAGGTACATATGTTTCAACTCACTGGAGGCTTTCATTCTTTCAGTCAAAAAAAATTCAAAAATACTCCTCCCATTAGCACAACCAAGAGCACACCAATTACAGAAGAAAACAAACACATAGGAAGAAAACATGGATAGAAAAATTGCACAATCAGGCTTCTTTTATCCACTATAAGCCTCACAGGATCAGTAAAAAAAAAAAAAAAAAAAAAAACTTTCAGGCATTTCCAGGACTTACAAAAAATTTTTGAAAGCTAAAATATATTTACTGACTCCAAAAGCTAAACACAGAAAGTAAAATTAACAAAAGTTAAAATCCAAAAGAATATATAACACTGATTATTAAATTAATGACTATCGGCTAATTAATAGGCTACTCAGTTCAGTTCAGTTCATTTCAGCCGCTCAGTTGTGTCCAACTCTGTGACCCCATGAATTGCAGCACGCCAGGCCTTCCGGTGCATCACCAACTCGCGGAATTCACTCAAACTCATGTCAGTCGAGTCAGTGATGCCATCCAGCCATCTCATCCTCTGTTGTCCCCTTCTCCTCCTGCCCCCAATCCCTCCCAGCATCAGAGTCTTTTCCAGTGAGTCAACTCTTTGCATGAGGTGGCCAAAGTACTGGAGTTTCAGCATTAGCATCATTCCTTCCAAAGAACACCCAGGACTGATCTCTTTTAAGATGGACTGCTTGGATCTCCTTGCTGTCCAAGGGACTCGCAAGAGTCTTCTCCAACACCACAGTCCAAAAGCATCAATTCTTCAGCACTCAGCTTTCTTCACAGTCCAACTCTCACATCCACTGGAAAAACTTTCATGACCACTGGAAAAACCATAGCCTTGACTAAACAGACCTTTGTTAGCAAAGTAATGTCTCTGCTTTTGAATATGCTATCTAGGTTGGTCATAACTTTCCTTCCAAGGAATAAGCATCTTTTAATTTCATGGCTGCAATTACCATCTGCAGTGATTTTGGAGCCCAGAAAAATTAAAGTCAGCCATCATCTCCACTGTTTCCCCATCTATTTGCCATGAAGTGATGGGACCAGATGCCATGATCTTAGTTTTCTGAATGTTGAGGTTAAGCCAACTTTTCCACTCTCCTCTTTCACTTTCATCAAGAAGCTTTTTAGTTCCTCTT
>SJYA01003943.1:0-45469 GCA_006410615.1 Neotragus moschatus | reverse complement strand
GAGTGTAGCCCAGGTTTGTCTGTCCATGGGGATTCTCCAGGCAAGAATATCAGAGTGGGTTGCTATTCCCTTGTCCAGAGGATCTTCCCTGCCCAGGGACTGAACTGTGGGTCTCCTGCATTGCAGGCAGATTCTTTACCACCTAACCACCTTGGAGATACATAGGGTTTGATAAAAAAAAATAAATCTGAGAGTCACCGCTCTAAATTATGAGTGATTCGAAAGCCATATAGTGAGTTACAGTCAACTTATATGATCATGCACTTTGCTTGGCTTTTATTGAAGTTTAGGTATAAGTAGATTCAATTTAGCTATCTTCACTATTACACTTATTGATATGATTGTAAATTTAGTTCCATAACTGCTACACATTTTGTTCTTGGTATGAGGTCTGAGTTCCTATCAACTAGCAACTGTTTTTTAAAAGTACTTAAACTAATAGTTGCAGTTAAATGTTTCATGAAATAATGTATCCAAAATATCTGAACATGCCAAGGTTTATATATTTAAAATGTTCAAACATAGCAATTTATATAAACGTGAAAGTTATCATCGGTTTTGCCAATAGTTAAGGAGGTCCTATGTCAACAAAATTTAGAACTTTTCTAAATGGGAAAGTTTTCTCTTTTCATGGGGAACACAACTAATTAGAACTTTTCCTTGTTATAAATTAACAAAAGTAATAATAGCTTTTATTAAGTTTGTACTACATGCCTTGCACTAAACTAAGGTCATTAACAATCATTGAAATAAGTTAATTAAAAAAAAAAAACAAAAAACTAACATTTATGGACCTTACTGTGTACATGAGGCTATGCTCAGAACTTTATTTTCATTAAGTAGAATTTGTTACTGAATTTGTATTTCTCTTTTCCTTTTTAATATGTTTGCCATTTTTGAAGAAGAATAGGAGTCCTAGTTTATTTAGCTTCACTGTTTTGGGATATTCTTGACTTATGAGGTTTTGGGTTTTATATTTTTTTAACAGAAATACAATGCTGATTATGAACTTTCAGCAAAACAAGGGGCAGATACGCTAGCTTACATTGCTCTCCTTGAAGAGAAGCTTCTTCCTGCAGTGGTGAGCATTGGTGAATATTACAGTATTTTAGAGACTTACTGAGAATGTACTTAGTCTGTTCAGAAGAAAAATAATGGAAGAGGCTTAAGAGAAGAAGTTTCATTTATGTATTATTTTCGATTGTTTCACATAACTGTGAAACTGGGTTGAATCTGTTAGACATTCAACTAGTATAGGAACCAACAAAGTGAAAGACAGTGTCATTTTGGAAATAAAAATTCTCTGTGAAAGACAGAGTTTGTTGCTCCATGTATAGATTTGGGTCAACTGGAATTCATTTAGAAAATATTCATTAAGCGCCTCGTATGTTCCAGGCCTTATTCTGGATGCTTGGGATAGAGCAAAACAAAACTCACATGTTTACAAATCTTGATTTATCCTTGAATCATCCTGGCTAGAAAATGGGTATGAGGTTAACTTCACTTAGAGATATTTGTGAACAAGTTTTACATCTACTGAATGATCTTCTTTTAATAAAAGAATATCCTTGTAGTGTTTTTTCCCCCTCCTTTTTCAGCTTCACACATTCTGGGTTGAGAGTGACAATTACTTTACTGTGACAAAGCCATGGTTTGCGTCACGAATGCCTTTTCCCTTGAGTTTGATCCTGCCTGGAAGAATGTCTAAAGGAGCGCTGAATAGGATTCTCCTAACCAGGGGAGAGCCTCCCCTCTACCATCTTCGAGAAGTAGAAGCTCAGGTATGGTTGGAATTACCTTCAGAGCAAGGGCTCTCTGGAGGAGGGACAAGAGAGAGCAGGGATGAAACTATTGGGTTGGTCAAAAAATGTATTCGAGTTTTTCTATAAGATAAGATGGTACAAAAAAACCTGAGCAGACTTTTTGGTCTGCCCAGTACTTATCAATGCCAGCCTGAAAAGGAGTTCTCGAGCACCTTTCCTACTTTTGAGATGTAATTTCCTCCTTATTAGATATACAGAGATGCGAAGGAGTGCCTAAATCTTCTGTCAAACAGATTGGGAACATCTCAGTTTTTCTTTGGAGATATGTGAGTACATTCCCTTATTCAGTTCAGTCACTTAGTCGTGTCCGACTCTTTGCGACTCCATGAATCACAGCACGTCAGGCCTCCCTGTCCATCACCAACTATTTTAATATTTTGTTTGCATATATCCATTGAGCAGTTACTTAAAGCAAGCTCCCTTGCCTGGTCCTTTTACCCCATCCCCAATGAGTTTGTCACTTAAAAAAATACTTAGTGGATTTTTTTACTATAGGAAACTTTATGTTGGGGTAATCTAACATTGACTTCATATGTTGCTCATGTGACTTTGAAACTTTTAAGACTATTCCCACCCAGTCTCTAGTCTCTGTATGATGCCTGTGAGTAAATCTTTTCATTTACAACTTAAATTTTCTTCTAAATAAAATGGGTAAGAGTATTGTAAAAAACTACTAATGAGTAAAACCCTAGTTGCTTCATTTTTATAAGCCCAAATGGGTAGTAAACCTTTCAAGAGACTATATTGTATACTGCAGAATTGATAAATATATTTGAGAAAAGGTTTTTAGCATAATCTCAGATTAATATTTTTCTTATGTGCTTTTTAAAAATCCTTAATTTAGCTGTGGTACATATACACAATGGAGTATTACTCAGCCATTAAAAAGAATACATTTGAATCAGTTCTAATGAGATGGATGAAACTGGAGCCAATTATACAGAGTGAAGTAAGCCAGAAAGAAAAGCACCAATACNCCCATAGACGGCCGCCCACCCGGCTCCTCTCTCCATGGGATTTTCCAGGCAAGAGTACTGAGATGTGTATAAGAGACAGCATATACACAATGGAGTATTACTCAGCCATTAAAAAGAATACATTTGAATCAGTTCTAATGAGATGGATGAAACTGGAGCCAATTATACAGAGTGAAGTAAGCCAGAAAGAAAAGCACCAATACAGTATACTAACTCATGTATATGGAATCTAGAAACATGGTGATGATAACCCTGTATACGAGACAGCAAAAGAGACACAGATGCATGGAATGGACTTTTGGACTTTGACGGAGAGGGTGAGGGGGGGAAGGTTTGGGAGAATGGCACTGAAACATGTGTGCTGTCGTGTGGGAAACAAATCGTCGGTCTATATTCGGTTCAGAATACAGGATGCTTGGGACTGGTGCACGGGGATGATCCAGAGAGTTGATGTGGAGTGGGAGGTGGGGGGACGGCTCAAGATTGGGAACTCATGTACACCTGAGATGAAAAAAAAAAAAAAAATCCTTAATTTGTTTTCAGGCCTTCCACTTTGGATGCCTATGTGTTTGGCTTTCTCGCACCTCTTTACAAAGTACGTTTTCCTAAAGTTCAGTTACAAGAACATTTGAAGCAGCTCTCCAACCTGTGTCGCTTTTGTGATGACATCCTAAGCAGTTATTTTAGGGTTAGTCTTGGAGGTAAGTTGGTTCTTCTTCAGCTAATCTTTGTTTGCATAGAATATTTGCATATTCTCCTAACGATGTATACACCAAATCCATTACTTATTTAAAACATCTGTATATTGTCTTTAAACCTTGGTTTGCTGCTGCTGCTGCTAAGTCACTTCAGTCGTGTCCGACTCTGTGCGACCCCACAGACGGCAGCCCATCAGGCTCCTCCGTCCCTGGGATTCTCCAGGCGAGAACACTGGAGTGCATTGCCACTTCCTTCTCCAAAATCTTCGTTTATAAAACTTCAAAAAGTGGCATTTTTTCCAACTTTATTTTTTCCCCCATGTGTTAATTCTTCTTTCAATAGAGAAATATCTATTTACCTTTTGTCTGTTCTTCTGGATTTTATACAGCTCTCGCTTCTTGCTCTTTAAATATTGCCCCTTTGAAGTGGGTCATTTTCTTCTAAAAGTTAACCACAGGTATTTATTATGTCCCTACTAATAGGATAGTATTATAGCCTATCTCCATTAGGAGATAGCCTTTATCCTAATGCAAATGGGCAATTACTTTAAATGCTGCTTCTAGCATTTTCCTGCGTGAGCAGAAATGACCAGCAGATTGATTTTGGTGAGTTACACTCCCATGATTCCACTACTTGCAAACTGATTGCTCCAGACTGGAGCTATAGTAAATGCAGGGCACCTGTCACTTAGGCGCTGCTTCTTTGGGAGCATGGGGCCTTGTGCTTAAGTGATTGGGACACTAAGTCTGTGTGGGGAGAGCTGGCAGAAATTGTCCTTTTAAGAAACAGAAGTCATAAGGACCATTGGCTTAGGAACAGTTTACTTTTTTATATAGTGGGTTATGTGTTTTGTATATAATACACTTGTATGTAACAAGGGAGGGGTTAGTAGTTTGAAAGTCATGAAACTGAGTAATTTTCAACCTTGTTATTTGGGAGCAGTGGTTAGCAAACATGACCACAGAACAAATACAAAATTTTAAGTCCTGTACCAGATTCACTGAATTAGAATAGAATCCCTTCCTGAAATAGATCCCAGAAAACTGTATTCTTTTAAAGTCCGTTCAAGGACTTTGGAGGTGTGGATACTTGTTTGGCCCTTAGAAAGCTCTTCAAATGCAGTAGTTGTAACTAAAGGCCTATTTGAAATGGGTGGGGAAAAGGTACAAGTCAAATTTGAGAAGGCAGTGAGGACTGCTTATTAATGACCTTGGCTGTCTGCCTAACACTTGGCTAACTGGGTCTCCTTAAGGACCCATTTAGTCCTTTGGCTTAGGGTTTGGTTTTGGAGTATTACCGTATGTCTTAAGTTTGCCTTTGAACCGAGAATGGTTTTTCATTTTGCCTTTTTGGGGAGGTGGGTAGGGGATGGAGCACTTAGCGGGTGGATAGACTCAGTATTCTTTGAATCTAAACAGCTTGTAAGGCTTTCAAAATTTCCTCTTTCTGATTTCTGTCCTGGCTTCTTAGGCATCTCTCCTGCTGGACAAGAAACAGTAGATGCAAATCTCCAGAAACTGACACAACTTGTAAATAAGGAATCCAACTTGATTGAAAAGGTCACGCTTACTTCAGTTGGTGTTTTGTGCTACTTCAGCGTTTTCCCTTCTGCCATTAATATTGTAACTTGGGTTATGCATTACCTTTACCCTTTTCTTTATTTTTTTCAGAAAGTTGTTTAAATATACATTTACTAAAGCAGTACAAAATACAGTGTTTTGAAGCCAGTAATGGACTGATTGTTTGGGGGAAAGATCTGATAATAGCATTGGGTTTACTTTCGCCACACAATTAGCAGTACTTTTCAAGTTAGGAGACTTTGGCTTTAAAAAAAAAAAAAAAAAAAAAAAACACGGAGAGAGAGAAAGAAACCGGAAAACACTTCTTGCTTGCTTGTCTGCTCCTTTCCGTCTCTCAGGGTTAACGTTTCTTGATCATAAGCTCCTGTGCTTAGTCCTTCTTACTAATAGCACTATGGTGTCTTTTTCTTTCTTTCACACAAATGTTTTTATTTTTTTCTCCTTCCTATCCTCTGTTCTAAATGATGTTTACAGTTTTTGGCTAGTGTGGATATTTGCTACTTAAGGACTATGCATTTGTTGAGAGAAATAGTGAGGAATTGGGCAGGGGAGGGAACCAACCATGGAAATTTCAAGGGTGATTCTAGGTGGAACAAAGAGAGTTATACAGGTTTTTCCTCAAGTGTTTGTTAAACTTGCTTCTTTCTTATACAAATGGATAATGCTTCATTCTTTCCCAAACTAAGGGGTTATTATGGCCTAATAACACTGGCTAGAGGTTTGGGGGATCGAGTAACAGGCACTGTATCATATGAGCTATATATGAGTCATCTCATTTAATCTCACAGCAACCCTGTGTGTGCAGGTTCTCTGTTATCCCCATTTTACAGATGAGATAACTGAAGCTTCAAGGGTAGCTTATAACATCATCTGCCCGAGGTCATTCAGCCGGCAAGAAGTAGAGAGAGAATCTGAACCCTAGTAATTGGGTTCCAGCATGGGCTTTGTAGTTGGTCAGCTATGTAACTTGTGAATGAAATTAGGTATCCATTACTACTGGTAGTAATAGCCAGGTTTACAATTGCCACTCTCTGGAATGTCCATTTTATTTCTTTTTATGGTATGTGCTTGGGCTTCCCTGGTGGCTCCACTGGTAAAGAATCCACCTGCAATGTGGGAGACCTAGGTTCAGTCCCTTTGTTGGGAAGGTCCACTGGAGAAAGGATAGGCTACCCACTCCAGTATTCTGGCCTGGAGAATTCCATGGACTATGTAGTCCATGGGGTCGCAAAGAGTCTGACATGACTGAGAGACTTTCACTTCACTTCACTTCATGATCCCCTGGAGAAGAGAATGGCTACCCGCTCAAGGATTCTTGCCTGGAGAATCCCATGAACAGAGGAGCCTGATGGGCTACAGTCCACAGCGTCGCAAAGAATCAGACACAACTGAGCGACTAACACTTAACTTCTTACTTATATTCCTCTTGTTAAAGTTTGGGTACGCTGAATGAAAGCCAAGTTTGTCTTAATTCTTAGCCCAGTGCAGTAAATCTCATGAGAGGAAATACACCAAGAGTTAAAAGTGTGGATAATGGAAAAATGATTCAGACTGTGGTAGATACTTTTCTGCTGGATGACGACTCTCCAGTGTAGTTTTCATTTCCATCTGTGGCACATTCATTGCAGACCTACATCTGCAGACAGTGAAACCAAGGGGCCTTGCCACCACTTCTGTACAGTTCACTTTAGCGTCATCCCTATGTGAGAGTCTCCTAACCCTAAGTCAGCACCTCTCCCCACCCCACTTCCCATCTGCTCTTCAGTACAGACCACTGTTTGCTACAAGACAATAGAACAGCAAATTCTCTTGACTACCACTGTTCACTATTTAGACAGAAAATCTAGAGCTTAAAAAAAAGAAAGAGTGATGTTTGAGGAACTTAGCTCTTGCAAGGAACAAAAGACAACACAACTGATTCAAATAGTTCACTGGGAATACTCTTGTCCATTGGAAAACTGAGTGAACCTTCTATTCTTTTCCTTTGATTATAAACCCCATGTACCTCGGCTGAAACATTTCCTCTGTGCTTTATAAAAGCATCTTGAAAGGAGAGAGTTTTGCGCTACACATGTTAAAACTAAAAAAAGCCTGTCTACCAGCCAGGTGGTAAGACGCTGTATTCTGTTGGTTTTGGGTCATCGATGGTAGCTGCTTTCAAGACTTGTATGAAGTAGCTTAACACCAGGAACTTGCACCTTGGTTTTGGGGCACCCTGGTTAAAGGTAGTTTTCTAGAGTCTGACTCAGATCTAAATAACCCCTCTTCTGATGTTTTCAGGGATGCTAATGTACTTCTGAAACTCTTGGGCACTTTCTAAATGTGCTCCACGTTGCTCTGTTTCTCTAGAGGAATCTTAGAACTGATCCGTTGTCTGCAGTGCGTCTGGATGAAGTGTCTAAAGTATTTATCCTTCTGTCTCTTTTCCTAGCCTTCCTTGGTCTAAATACTCAAAGCCTAAAAGAGGTGATCTTTTTGAGTGGAGTACAGATCATTTTTATTGAGACATTGAGTTATACTTGAAAGAACAATAGTGTTAGAATAAGACCAGGGTTCACATTTCAGTTCTAATGCTAGCTTTGCTAATGTAAATCTTGATAACCTTTCTGAGCTTCCTTTTGCTAATCCGTAAAATAGAGAATGATTGTCTTTTTTTCTTTATAATTGTCTTGGGAAGCTCAAACGAGAACATGCTTTGTAACCTGTGGAAAGTAGTCTAACAGAAATGTTGCTTTTACAATTAATATTAGAAGGTTTCTTAAACCAAGTTGTACTGTGGTTGAATTCAATAGACTGTTCATTTTGTGGCATTACTGTAATTTGGTGAAGACATCCAGGACGAGCCATACTGTTTTATACATATACTAAGTGAAAGTCACTCAGTCGTGTCTGATTCTTTGCAACTCCATGGACTATACAGTCCATGGAATTCTCCAGGCCAGAATACTGGAGTGGGTAGCCTTTCCTTGCTCCAGGGATCTTCCCAACCCAGGGATTGAACCCAGGTCTCCCACATTGCAGGCGGATTATTTACCAGCTGAGCCACAAGGGAAACTCCATACATGTACTAAGTCAGGCCGTATTTAGGTATGATGTTTAGAATTCTTTAGAGATTATTTGTAAGAAAAGATTTCTCTAGCAATGCTAGAAACATAAGGTTCTGTACTCTTCTAGGCTATAGTTTGGATGGGGATGCCACAGTCCATATTAGTGATACCATAGCTATTAGTCAGATGTACCTTTTGTACTTTCCACAGATGGATGACAATCTTCGCCAAAGCCCTCAGCTTCCTCCTCGGAAACTGCCAACACTTAAATTGACTCCAGCAGAAGAAGAAAGTAATTCCTTACAACGGCTATCACCCTGACAGTCATCATGCTTTGTGTCCAGAGTCATGTAATTGTTGCAGCAATCTCTTACACTAAGTGTGTGAAGGGCAAAAAGAAAATGCTAAAAATAGGTAGAAGGAAGACTCTAAACCAAAAGAAACTTTCTATGACAGCAATTTTTTTTCATTAGGAAGCTTCTGTTTTAGCTTGGCAATGCACTTTAAATAACATCAGCGTGAATGCTAAATGAACTTGGGGGGGGGGGGAGAAAATACATTGTACTGTATATAAAAACCAGCCTTAACCTTGGCAGATTTTTGCCTTTGGTTCACATGTTGCTGGCCCAAAGCTCCACTTCTGTTCTGAATGTGCACACTTAATTTATTCAAGTTAATTTATTAATTTAGTATCCTTAGACAAGTCTGAATATTTAATATGTGGCTCTTTGCCTAAGGCCTTTTCTCTTCTGTTTAGAAATCTGATGCCTATTTTAGACACCAGGAAAAATATATTATTCTAGTATTCTCTTTAATAGAAAACCTGTATTTAGTGTTAAAAAAACAACAAGGAATGTGTTTCTTAATTATCTCACAAGTCTAACCTTTGGGGGAGTTATAGCATATATATAAATATTAAAGGTGGTACCATATAATATTTGTCTGACTATATGTACTTCAATATAACAGTATTTGCTGATGTGTTCAGTATAGGTTAGCAAGGGCTGTTTTAATTTATTGAAGCTTTGCTGCTGCTGCTGCTAAGTTGCATCAGTCGTGTCCGACTTTGTGCGGCCACATAGACGGCAGCCCACCAGGCTCCCCGGTCCCTGGGATTCTCCAGGCAAGAACACTGGAGGGGGTTGCCGTTTCCTTCTCCAGTGCATGAAAGTGAAAAGTGAAAGGGAAGTCACTCGGTCATGTCTGACTCTTAGCGACCCCATGGACTGTAGCCCACCAGGCTCCTCCATCCTTGGGATTTTCCAGGCAAGAATAATTGAAGCTTTAGGCCTGTGTATTTGTAGTACATCTTTAACACTAGTCATTTCTTTCTTGGATTGATTTCAGAAGACCTGAATGTTAGCATCACTTTTATGTTAGGCTGTAAAGTCTTAACGACACTCGCTCAGTTGTTAGACACTGCTCAGGAGGAGCCTGCCGCCACAGAACTGGAAGCACCTACTGTCATCTGGTCCAAGTTCACCATGCTTGGCTCAGACCAGTGTTCTTTCCTGAGAAGCATACCACGTAGTCAGAAGCTTTATGACAACTAATTATTTTCCATAGAGCTTAGCTACAGTTGAAGGAGTCTTTGGAATAATCGGAAATAGCATATTTTAAGGAACATTTTCCATTTATTGGTTGCTGAACTGTTAAAAGATTTGCTGTGTGAGTAATTTTACTTAGAATCTTGCTTATTATAGTGGCTGAGGTGCTTCTGCCGTCTTAAAACCACTTCTGGAGTTTTTTAACATATAGGACCATGTTTTTGACTAGTGTCTTAAAAGATTACTATGGTGCTCAGCAAATCTTATCTTATCCTGCTGAAACCCCCATGTTAGGAAAACAGCTTTGGAGTCAGTAGACTCGTCTACTTTGAGCTGAGTGGAGCTCAGCAGTGTTTGACCTGCATCCTCGCAATTTGTTCTGTATTAGGTAACTATTTATATAGGAGTCTTTCAGTTCAGTTCAGTTCAGTTCAGTCACTCAGTGTCCGACTCTTTGCGACCCCATGGAATCGCAGCACGCCAGGCCTCCCTGTCCATAGGTCATCATAAATATTTTTTCTTGAAAGCTTTAATGAGAAACAAGGTAATCTTCAAGGTCTTGGTTGTCTGTTTGGATACATTGAGAGAAAGTCACTCGTCTGTTTCACATTACTTCTGCAAGAGGTGGGAGAGTGGGTGGGTGGGGGTGTGTGCGTGTTTTATGTTATTAGTCTTCTGTTCAATTCCAGCAGTCGGAAATCTGTAGAGAGGGTGTGTGTGTGTGTGTGCACGTGTGTGGTGTTCTGTGTTAAGTCTTCTGTTCGATTCCAGCAGTCAGAAATCTGTAGAGAGGGTGTGTGTGTGTGTGTGTGCGCATGTATGGTGTTCTGTGTTAAGTCTTCTGTTGGATTCCAGCAGTCGGAAATCTGTATGAATATTCTATGTTGGAAATCATGACTGTAGTACTTTGTTATCCTCTGGGCTTAATGTATACTGAAGAAGGGTGGTTAGCACACTAATCAGACATCTGTTTATGCTTTAGTGGTTAGTCATTTTCAATTATGATTTCTATTAAAGCTTTCAAAAAGCATTTGAAGTGACTTACAATTGTTAAACATGTGTAAAATAAGTCAGTTAAAATTGGGTTTTGGAAAAATAAAAAATTTGTAGGAAATAGAACTATACTAACCCAACCCTAACTTTACTAACTAAAATTGAATGGTAAATTTAACTCCCAAGTTTCCCCATGGACAAAATCAAAAGAATAATACGGGGTTATGTAAAGTTTTCTGTCAATAAAGTGACTAATGTCCATGAGTAAGAAAAATGTGTTTACATTTTTGTTAGAATGTGGGGTATTGTGTTATGACACAAAGATGCATCCAGTAAGCACACTGTAATGTTTGATGTGTTGAAAGTTGAATCAAAAGGTATCATTCTGGAATAGCAAGTTTTGTCCTTTCTTTAGTAGAAAAGATGACTGTAAATATGATTTTATTTCCTTTCAGTCATTCCTGCTTTGAACTGCCTTTAGCTGTGTGCCGTATAGGCCATGATACTTCCAGACTATCTTTGCTAAGAGGCGAAGTATGAGTTAGATAAGTGAGAATTTATATGCTGGGTTACTTAGTTTGGCTTTTTTGGTAAATGCTAATGAGATGCTAGGAAGCTATCACTGAGCACAAACCACTCCAGGCATCAGCTGCATATATAGGAAACTCTCGGAAAGGAACAACTTTCAGGACTCGACAGAGAGCTTATGATCAATTTGTCAGAATATGCTTATACTTTGGATAAAGTTTGAGTTTGCTGAGATAAATGATCCACAATCTTAAAACACTGTGGTAGAGGATAATATGATGAAAAGGACTGTGTTGGTGTTTATGGCACTATAGAATGAGAAAATTGGTCAGATAATTCCCATAAGATAAAAATCTTTCATCTGCAAACTGTCATCGGTTATCCACAAGGCTGGCCATTCTTATAACACCAAAGAAACTCCAAAAGACCTTTAAGGATAGTCATTCCTACACAGTATTTTTTCCCCTAAAAGTTTGGCACTGGCAAAGGAATCAAATTTCAACCTAGATATGTTTATTTTTTGAGTGCTAGAGATTTTACATTCAATCCGAAAAATTTTGATTTCCATTTGTAATTCCTATTGATTTAATATGGCAAGATACATTAACTTAAAAGAATGGGAAAGCTGATTTCAGTCAGAGCTAAGTTGCAGTTCTCAGAAGTCTACAAAAATGGAAAAAAACTAGGCATCAAAAGAGGCAGAAATTGGTAACAGTGATAGCATCTCAGAAAACCAATTTTTAAAGGTAGTATCATGTGATAAAAGTGGCTTTTAAAGTCAGTAGTACGTTTTCTTAGAGCCTCTTCCAGGAATAGTCATTTACCAGGTTATTAGATTTTTTTCATCAACTGTTTATTTTTTCATAAGCTGTCAAAAATTGTATCCCTCTAAAAACAAAATACGAATGCTTACATGTGAAGACATGAAGCTGAGGGATGCCTCTCTGTACTATTTTTGCAGCTTCCTTTTGTGAGTCTGTAATTTTTTCAGCATAAAAGAGTTTTAAAAGTAAATTCAATAGAGTGAATTTATCTTTAGATAAACTGATTTACAATTTAATGCTTCAGACATAGTATTCAGTATTCAGTTCCAGATGAATAAATGCATAGTATAAATTAATTTATTTCATTCCAAGTTTAAAGACAAAAACAAACTCAACTTTATAACATATGATTATCTAAAGATTTGGTTTGCCTTATCAGCAAAGAAAAAAACGAGCTAAAACCAAGAACCCCTTTTCCTAAGATATAAAAAATTCTATGATCTTTCTGTTTATAATTATATCTTTTCTCCCTATGGTACCTGATTTACCTGGGTTTAAAATATTTTGAAAAAAGCTCCTCCGTGTCTCCATGCGGTAACCCTTCTTTATTTTGCAGGTGTTCTCTCGCTAACAACACTAGGACCATGCTTTGATGAACAAAGTGTAGTGTGTGTCTGTGTTTTTTGTTTTAGGCTTACAGGGGTTTAGTGATTGACTTTGTCTTGGTTTAGTTATTTATCTAATCGAAATCCTGAGCAGAGCCACATAGCATATTTGAGTTGTAATGATGGTGTTCTGTATATATTGTTGGCACGTAAGAGTTATTTTTTTGCCTTTTCTCTAGTTCAGCTCTGTGTAATTTGTATTTACTTTTCAATGTTTTCGTATTTCCTAAGAAATTACTAGATTATTAAGAAATTTGTTAATTATGTGAACCAAAGTTCAGTAATCCTAGTCTCAAAGGTTTAACTGAAGCATAATTAAATCTTCAAAATGTTGATTTTCATAGAGACATAGAGTGATTTGCTTTTTTTTTTAAGCGTTTGTAAAATTATTTATCCCAAAACTCATGTTGGGATATAATGTTTCTTTAAAGCCCAGATTGCCTGCCTTAGACTTAAAATTATTGTGACTGAGGTGGAGAGATATTCTCAGAATCAGAAAGCAGACAAAAATGTTTTGTCCTGATAAGGAGGCCAATGATTACTGATGAGAAGTAACATTCTTGAACAGTGATATAAGAAAGTTACTTTGAATTGGATGTTTATAAATAGAGGGTGAAATGTTACAATAAAAGACTGTTCAAAGCAAAACAAAATAGTTCCTTTAAAAAATGCAGGACAATAAGTGTTTTTATATGCTCATTATTCTTAATTTGAAATTATATCTTAAGATTTAAAAAAAAAACCTATATTTTAGTTCTTTGGAAAAGCAGTTCAAGGTACATTTTGGCAGAATATATTGTTATTGTATGAATTGAGAGGTCTTTGGCCAAATAGGTTTGGGAAATTCTGGGTTAGACAAAGTGAAGTTGCTGTAGGTTTCTTAGAATCTTTGATGTGTTGTTGGTGGTTTCAAACTCAAATGAGGACCTGTATTTTACACACCATTTTCCTATTTTTATGTGGATTTGTTTTTTAAAGTAAGTGTCATGTGGGACTTGTGTTCTGAGAAGTACACTTAGAGAAATGCTGCCCTGTGAGTGTTTCTGCTTGTTTGTACTCATTGCAAAGGCTTCCAGCTGTTGGCTGCCCCTCTAGTGAATGCTGGGAAAATGGGAAGAGACAGGTTAGGACTCCCTTGGACCATAGAGTTGACTGGGAAGTGGCTTTGGGTTTCAATAGGTTGCTGTTTAGGCACCTCTGAGGCCTGTGGTCAGTCCAGTCACTTTCCCTGGAATCCCAGTTAGCTTGGAACAGCTGCACAAAGATGTGAACTGGCGGTTTCAGAGAACCAGCCACTTCTTAGGCATCTACAAGACAGAGGGAACCAACTTGGGAATCCAGAACAAATTTCCAAACTGATTTTGGCTGTGCTTTAAAAGTACCAAAAAGGCAATGAGTATTTATAGCATTAAAGTCACATGCGAGCTGGTTATTTTATGCATATATATATATATATATGCATACACGCATAGTGTCGTAGAGAGTTTACATTTGCTTCAGTGACAAAAGCAAAGAAAGTTTAATATTTTCAAGTTCTGTTACTGAAGACATTGTCTAGACAAGGATTGCATGTTTGTGTATGCTTTTTCTAGGATGAGTGTTTACAGCTTTTATTCTGAGCAGTTTCTATATCTCCCCCCACCCGCTCCCCCCAGTTTAAGCCTCACTGAACCTTCTTAGAGGACCAAATACTTCTGATTTCATCTCAGAGTACAAAATCAGTCTACTCATTGTAAGGAGGCTCTTTGTTTTCTGCAGTGTATATGGTTGCATATTTGGAACTCCCTGCTCTGGATATGAATTTGATAGAAAGCCTGCCATTGGCTTTGAGTTGTGGTGTAATGGTGAACATCTATCCGTGTGCAAAGCAGTTGGATCTTTGTTCTGATTCTTTAGATTTCCTCATGCAAATTCAGAAAATTGCCTTTTGATCATTGAGTTTACATATCCAAGATCCTTGGAAGTCTAGAAAAAATGACTTGCCAGAGTTTGCATCAGTCCCGAGAAAGTCATGCAGAATAGAGAAGGCTGTGTGCTGGCCATCCATTCTTTGGCCTGTTGGCTGCCTGTCTTGCAGGGCTGGTGTCTCTATTTCTTGGAGAAGGATCGGTGTACTCAAGCTTTTATATTAATTGCATAAAGATGAGCTTTATTCTTCTTCTGCCTTGGTGTTTTATTTTGTAAAATAGGAAATAATGTCTTCTTATTTTTCTGCTCACTCTGAAGTGGAAATTTGAAGTGTTTGTAATGTAACTTCAGCTTTCTGAAAGACTGATAGCAAAGAAGACAAGAAATTTATGTATACTTATATTGGTTTTGTTCCACCAAGCTTATCTTTGAATGGTAAACATTTGGAACATCTGTTCTAGTGTACAACTACTATAGTTTTGTTATTAACAAACTTAAGCATTGTTTGTCATAGTTTCAATATTCTAGCCTTGCCTAGTGTGAATATATTTTACTCAGATTATGTACAAAGGCCCAGAAGTGGTGATGCTGATCAATGTTGTAAAGAATTTATTCTGATACACGAGAAACTGGATATTATGTCAAAACAGCTATTTTCAAAATAAAATCTCAAGTTGCTCGAATGTTTATTAACTCTTCGTTTAATGTTATTTATTCTTTGAGGTGAGTATTTCATTGGGAAGAATTTTGGGGTGGTTGAACATAGTTCTGTGCTGAGACTGAGCTACACAGGGGGTTGCTCTTTTTAAAATGCCCATCCTTTCCATGATTCATTGAGGTCATTTGTGCTTTTCCCAGCCTGTGCTCAAGGAGGGTAGGTACCTGCTCCTAGGCCATAGTATGTGTGTGACCTCAGAGAGCTCAACTTCTCAGGGCTATAGTTTGCTCATCCCTTCAGCTCCGTAAGTTGCTTTAAAATTTTCTCTTTTGCTCACCTGGGAAGTCCAGTGATATTCCACATAATTGGATGGAAGACATACACTGAGAAAAATAATTGTAGTTAAAGGGGAAGATATTCATATTTTTTGGCTGCTTTTTGAAAAAAAAAAGGGGGGGCAGGATATGGAGGTATAGAAAACCCTGTGAGAGCTGTTAGTCTAGTATGAGCAGGCTCCCTGAGGGGTTGAGTCTGTTAGTAGAGTTTTTTTTTTTTTAATTGAGGTAAAATTTATGTGTAGTAAAACACGTCAGCCTTCCAAGTAGAGCTGTTAGGTATGTATTTCTCTCACATGGAAAGCCAACTACATCTTTGTTGATACTTCTGTCCCAAAGAACACAAGTCTTAATTGCATATGAACTTTGGGTTTCAGATGAACTTTGGATTTCAATTCACCCGTGGGTGAATTGAGGTGGTTAGTAACAATCACCTGCTTTCCAAGAGCTGGTAGAGGTGGGATTATAGAATTCTTTGGGGGAAAGACAACTCTGAGTCACAAAGCTGAGAACCTTTCACCAAAGACCTTCAGAAATTTTGGTTCTTAATTGCTCAGCTCAGAGCCTTGAATTTGGCCTGGGACAGTTCCGGGTGATCAGATCTGGATGCCTAGTACAGTGTGATGCCCCTTGGTGGACAGAAGGCTACAGTGTAAACAGTGCTCTGTTTTTCTTGTGGCACTAATAGCAGCTATTGATGTTAAGTTTTGCCACACTGGGATCTTGTCCTAAGGAGACTGAGATAAAGGGGAAAGCACTAAGATCACTGAGTACTGCCCACATGTTTGAGACAAGTGTATATGAGAACAGGAAGGAAATGGCATGCAAAATGTAAGGACTTGTCTTACTCAAGATCATCGTACGTTCCTAGTTGTAAAGCAAAGGGGATACTCATCCCTTCTTGATCTGACAAGAATTTCAGGGGAAAGGATGAGAAAACATCGTACATTTCTCCAGGTACATTAGTCAGCTTCCTGGAAGGCTTTAGACATCTGTGATTACGAAATGAAGACAGCTGCGCATTATCAAAGACGTTTCTAATTTCTAACACAGCCAACTCAAGGCCCCGAATGTTGTACTTTACCAAATAAGAGAGAGGCTATGATATTTATCCTGCTTTTTGAGTGAGTGAGTGAAAAGAGGGAAATCTTGACATAAACAAAATTAGGGATTGGTGTTTCAGATCTGAGTTTGGGGCAAGTGGTCTTTTCAAGAATTTACATTTTGAAAAAGTTAAGAAATCTTTCGGTATAGAAGGAAGCATGACGCTTTCCAAATATCACAGTTAAGACCAAACAGATTTCAGTTTTATTTTAAATGCAAGAAGCAGGCTGACTTATTTGAGGGCTGTCAGACTGTGTCTGTTCTGATATGTGTTGTCCCAGTTCTCTCCCTGAGTGGGGATTTGCCTTTTTCACCGACGAACATGGTTTGCGTTTTATATTACACATAATATCCAGTTCACAGCATGACTACTGATAAAATGGCTTAGAAAAAGGTAGGAAGGGCTATAGTAGGTGTAGAAAGTAAGAAGAAAAAGAACCAAAGAGAAAGAAACTCTAAATATGATGTAACCGGCTATGGGGAGGAAGAGGAATGCAACGTAGAAAGACGGTGGATTTTAGAGTTAGAAAGCCTGGCTTAACAGCACACCAAACTAGTGATTTTAAGCATGTCACTTAATTTTTTATTTATACTATTCATTACAATGCAATGGAATAACTAAATCTCGATATATGAATGTTTTTATATGTTTGTTTTTGTAAATATATTAAAATTTAGAAGCTACTGATAAAAAGAGCCCCATGCCACCTCTTATGAATAACCTGTTTCCATATTGGTATCTAATCTTTCAGTCTTTTGTTTTCTACGCACACACATATACACACACAATTCTGTATGCTGTAATCCTATAATATATATTTATACTATTCAGAGTGTGCTTTTTCACTTAATGTTCAGAAAATCTTGTAGGTTATTACATATTCTATATAATTTTTAAAGAGTGTGTGCAATTTCAGTGTAAGATGTTACATTGTTTATTTCACACCCTTGTGATAAACATTAAGGTAAACTCTTCTTGTAATGGTCCATTTGTATTTGCAGTCCATTTGTATTTCTTCTGTAAGTGGTCTATTCATACTCTGCCTAAAAGGAAAATAACTTCCCTTCTGTGAAACCCTGGCTTCTCCACTGGAAGCTGGGGTTTCCATGTGGTCTCAATGCAGTAACACACGGCAGATCCAGGATACAGCAGGTGTGCAGCTATAGTCTTTCCTGGATTAAGTGATTTCCTGGATTAAGAGCTCCCAGAGGATAGAGACTTCTTTATTTATCCCAGCACCTAGTACAGTGCTTGGAGCAGAGAAGGAGCTCAAAAAGTTCTTGAGGAAGGAGGAATAGCTGGGATTCGAAAACGTTTTGAGTATATCAGGAAAAAGAGAAAAGTCGAAGCCAAGAGCCAATGAGTCAGCAGTGAGAAAACTTACTCAAAAGCTTACTATTAAAGTGGAAGAATTTAGGTTTTATTCTCAAAGCTATGAAGAAATAATTGCTTATAAAGACATTAAATACCTATAAGTATGTAGTCTTGAAAAACTGAGGTGTTTTTTTGTGTGTGTGAGCTAACGGGTACATATTTTAAGTACACTAAGAAAGGTGACTAGTTAAAGAGTCACCTTAATTATAATGAATTATATCATTATAATTTATATTATAAAGATTATAAATTTTATATTATATTTACTTATAAAGATAAAATAAATATACAATACAAAACAATATTAGTTATATTACTCATAATTATTTACAATGATATTAAAATTTTGAAAAGTACAAAACTTAATTTTAAAAAGTGATTAATTTTGATTTTCGTGTATCAGATTTGCCTAGACTAGGAGTAAATATGCAATAACGATATGATCATATTGTAAAATGGTAATAAGTTAAAGTGATCCCGAGCTCTGGTGCCTCAAAAGGAAGGAGGTGAATTGATGTCAGGTTTTGTTTTATCCAACTCGCCCTGGGATCAAGGGGGAGACAGTCAGTGGTTCGCTAATGAGATCTGCAGATGGCTTTAAATTGAGAGGTATTGTAAACATCAGGAATGACTGAGAAATGATACAAAAGGAGCTGGAAAGGTTAGGAACATGGACAGGAAATCAAATGATTCAGTCTGGAGTAATGCAAGCCAATCTGACATCTGGGGCCAAATAAGAAATACAGATATGCCATGAAAGTGACAAACACGGAAAACAGTCATCTCAAAGGCGGCTGGGGGTGGGGGCAGTGCAGCGAGGCTAGAGGAAAACAGGAGAAGTAGGAAGTAGGAACTATGCCCAGTACTATGATGTGGCTCTTTACACGCCGATTTCTTTTTGACTAAGGTTAAGCAACTTTAGTGCTAGGCAAGAAACAGAGATTTGAAGGTTAACTCAGCCCCTAATCACACGAAAGTGCAACCTCTCTTCTAGTTGGTCCTAATGACTGTTAGAGTATCATCAGTATAGAGAAGATCGTGGAAGTGGTCTGGAATCGGAAGAAAAGTCCTAATAGGAAAGATCACTTGCCACACGCCCACCTGGGCATCGCTCATCCAGCGGGTGTTGCCAGGAATTCTTGGAACAGCTCCCTCCAGGCTCTCCAGCTGCCAGCAGCATGAGGGGGCCCTTCAAAACCTTTGTGAGTTAGTACAGGATCCAGTTTATGCAAAAATAACATGTGAGTCCGTGAGGCAGTCTGCCCCTTCCAGCCATGCCCACCTCTCTCTTCCAGTTGCTGCTGTGTTTGCGTCTGCTTGCCCGTATCATGGCCTCAGTGTGTTAACCCTGAGCAGCACAGAGTCCCCTGCCTGTGTTGCCTACTCTCCCTTATCCTTCTCTCTTGCTATCAACGTCTAGTGGTGACTTGTATTTTCTCTAGATGTCAATAAACTAAGTCAGATATATTGGTGATATCGGCCCCCTTCAGGAATTTCCAACTTTTTTTTTTTTTAATGGAACCACCACATTTCATTTTTTCAGTTACAAGAACTTGAGGAACTGGGCCGCAATGAGAACTTCGTGGAGATGAGAAAGAAGACCAAATAATTCTAAGGAGGACAAACCCTGAGCAGGTAATTCTTAATGCATCCATTCCCCACTCTGAAAAGAAGAGCAGAACGTCGGTGCAGAGAATCTGTTGAAGGAGTGAGCTGGAAAGGAGAGGTGTCAAAGGCATATTTCTTGTAGTTGCAGTTCCATCTTGTAAGATATGGTAACGGCTCATATTGGAGGCTCGCAGCTGAATGTGTTACCTATCCCCAGTCACAGTTGCTTTGTCACAGAAGGCCCTTAGGCTAAAAAAATTCATCCACTTATCCAACACATATTTACTGAGTATCCCCTATGTTCCAGGCACTGTTACTAGAACCGATGATACATCAGTGAACAAAACACAGGTCTCTGCTGTTGTGGCTCTACCTTCTAGAAGTGGGGACAATTAATAATGAACCTCATGAATAGCAGAGTATACAATGTAGTAGAAAGTGGTAAGTGCTATGGGAAATGTAAGTAAAGCAGGATATGGGGGTTGGGAGTGCTGGGACCGAGGGCAAGTGACAGTGGTAAAGGGTGGCACAGGCTCCCTGTGAAGATGAGCGAAGCCTTGAATGAAGCATGGGGTGGCCTGGATATCTGATGAAAGCATGCCAGGCAGAGGGCACAGGGGGAGCAGTGGTCCTAAGGGAAGTTTTGTCTAGCTTGTCTGAGAGTCAGCAAGGAGGCCAGCGTCTCTGGAGGAGCATGAGCAAGATAGAGAGTGACAGAGACGAAGCCAGTAAGATGTGGGGTGGGGGCCGACCAGGTAAGCGCCTACGGGTGTTTGTAAGCCTTTGACCTTTACTCTGAGCAGAGAAGTGATGGCGCCGATTGCTTTTTAAAAGGACTGCTTGAACTGTGGCCCTGGGGATGGACAAGAGTGTGAGCAGAAGGACCGTGGGGAGCATTGTATAGTCATCTAGCCAAGAGACGGGAGTGGCTCAGATGGATGAGAATGGCAGCAGGGGAAGTGGTAAGAAGAGCTTGGATTCTGAATGTATTTTGTGGGTACCACCACTAAGATTTCTCGGCTGATTAGATGTGGGTTGTTAAGAAAAAGAGAAAAGTTGATGTGGAGTGGGAGGTGGGGGGGGTTTCAAGATTGGGAACTCATGTACACCTGAGATGAAAAAAAATAAAAAAATAAAAATTAAAAAAGAAAAGAAGAGAAAAAGAGAAAAATGACTTAAAGAATTTTGGCATGAGCACCAGATGGACTGAGTTGCCATCAACTGAGATGGGAAAGACTCTGAGAAGAACAGATTTTGAGAAGACTGGGGGTTTCATTTTTGACATGTTGAATTTGTTATATCTGTTACACATCCAAGTAGAGATGATGAGTGAGCACTTTTGTAGACGTAAGTTTGGAATTCAGGAGATACCACTGAAGAGTCACGAGGATGATGTTATTTAAAACCATGAGACTAAATGAGATCACCAAGGGCTTAAGTTGTAGAGAAGAGAAGAGGTCTAAGAACTAAGACCAGGACGCTGAACATCAAGAGACCACGGACAGAAGCAGTGAGCCCCCATGGACTGGGGGCTAGGAATTAGTTCAAGAGGGACTAGGAAGAGAGGACTTAAGAAGAGTGAGAAGAAACAGATGATGCCTGTGAAAATTGTAAACAGCACAACAGAGCTGGGAAAGATACCGAGAGGTAAAACTGCCTTCCCTTGGATCCTTGAGCTGCCACCAGGGAGGCAGCCACCTATTTATGTATGTATATTTATGTATAACTGCAAATCAAGTCAGCATGCAGCCAGCGGTATTGAGCTAGGTCATTAGGAAACCTTCCCCAGTAACAGAGATTCACATGGGGTTTAATAGAGTTTGTCAAGGGACTTTTTATTTATTACAAAAATATTGCTACTTAAAACATGGGCTTTTTCTTGAAATGATGAGCGAAATTCTTTTGTGAATGAGATCTAGCATATGAGTATGTTTATACTTAGTTAAGCCAGAGGAAGCAGAGACCAAGTCAATCCCTGTCAGCTTCTGTGGTTTAGGTAATAGAGTTGGTTTCCTCTATCTAGGCCTGGGGCCCAGAGAACTGAGCCCAGATGAAGTAAACCTGCACCTTAATTTTCTGTCTGAGCTACTTAATGACTGCGCATTCATCAGGGGGCAGGATGAGAACACATTTGAAAATTAAAGGGTTATTGCTATAGAAAGCATTGAGAATGGCGTGTGAAGCCTAAGTATGTTTCAGGAAAAGTGTCGTGTTTTAAAGGCACAGGCTAGTCTGTAAACAAACCAGAAACCCTGGTGTTACCGCTTTCCCTATCTAGTCACTCACTGAGTCCTGTCTGTTTCTCACTGTGGTTATCACTGGAATCTGAATGGTGCCTACCGTGGTTCACTGCCATCCTGGGCCACTGCTGCAGATATACCGTCAGCCTCCCACCTTCTGGTTTGATCCTTTCCAAACTCTTCTCCACAGGGTTCAAGAGCGATCTTTCTAAAATGAATAAAGAATATGCCTCACCCTTGCTGAATACAGTTTAATGGTGCCTTGTGGTGTTGGAGAAGACTCGAGAGTCCCTTGGACAGCAAGAGATCAAACCAGTCAATCCTGAAGGAAATCAGTCCTGAATATTCATTGGAAGGGCTGATGCTAAAGCTGAAGCTTCAATACTTGGCCACCGGATGTGAAGAACTGACTCACTGGAAAAGACCCTGATGCTGGGAAAGACTGAGGGCAGGAGGAGAAAGGAATGAAAAAGGATGAGATGGTTGGATGGCATCACCGACTTGATAGACATGAGTTTGAGCAAGCTCAGGGAGAGGGGGAAGGACAGGGAAGCCTGGCGTGCTGCGGTGCATGGGGTCATGAAGAGTTGGACATGACTGAGCGACTGAACTGAACTGTTATGTTTAAGGTCCTCAACACAGCTTATAGTGCATTTCATTACCTGGTTCAAATTCAATTGTGTCCCACCTTCTGTCCTCACCATGGAAAATCCCGCCACCGAACCACCTAAATCTCCAAATAACCCCGTACTTTCTTTTAAATCTTCAGATGAAGAGGCTCCAGTGAGTCACAGAGAAGCCACAAAATCAACCTAACAAGACTCAACAGAGAATTCTATTTTTAGGCTCCATTAAAATAGAAGTGGAAGAGAGGGTGCATGGTCAGGACGCTCAAAATGACTGTTCTCTCACTTTTTGTTATCTGCTCGACCAGACCCTGCTTCACCTACTCCCTTCTCACCCGAACCTGCTTACCCCCTGCCCCTGCTAGTAACTGTTCTAACCTTGGGGCCGGAACAGCTCCACCTGCTGGTTTATTAAAGGAGAACATCTGCCCTTGTGACGGTGGGTAACCTGAGGGGCGGTGAGGGATGAGCCCAGCTGCCGGTTGCCCTGGTAACTGATGAGCCAACCGAGGACAATTCCCCCTGCAAATAGTAGCCCTTTGCTTCTCCCCCAAGGAGTTAAGATTACTGCCACATCCTGTCTGCTGGGGTAGGGTGCCTACTTTTCAGACGTGTAAGATCCCCTCTCCGTTAAACCACTGGTGTCCCAGTGCTGGCTCTGGGCTCCTTCTTCAGGCTGGAGGATGAGCAACTACAAGGCTTGCAGGCCTGTGGGGTGCAGCCCTACAGAGTTCCTTTGTTTCCGTGTTCCTCATATTCACATTTTACTAGCGGTTTCTGTTTCTGCTTGGCTCGCGCACACGTGTAGCAGCCCTGCACCTGTCATGGTTGACTTCTCTGCTCAGCTCGGGCTTCCCTGGTGGCTCAGACGGGAAGGAATCCACCTGCAGTGCAGGAGACCTGGATTCGGTCCCTGGAGTGGGAAGATCCCCCGGAGGAGGGCATGGCAACGCCCTCCAGTATTCTTGCCTGGAGAATCCCCATGGACAGAGGAGCCTGGCGGGCGATAGCCCACGGGGTCACAAAGGGTCAGACACGACTAGGCACTGCTCAGCTTTGCGAGCTCTCGTGGCTTAGTTCTTGGCTATGCTTTCACACTTCACACACCCACTTTACCACTTTCCCTTGTTTGTCTTTTCCATCATTGGTCTTCACCTCCTGCCTATAATCTGAAGTCTCACAGACTGATGTCTCCAGCTCAGGCATCTCCTGTGAGACCAGACTCCTATTCAAAGGGGATCTAAGGGGTATGCAGCAATCTCAAACTTGTATCTAAACCTGAACTCTGACCTTCACTCTGCCAAAACCTCTTCCTCCGCTAGTCTTCCCCATCTCAATACACATCGCCCATACTACTCCATTGCTTAAAATCAGAGACCTGAAAATTTACCTCTTTCTTAGTTTGTAAGAAAACCTAGTCACGTGCCAGGCAATGGCCAAAATAGTTTTATATGTAATAACTCTTTCTTTTAATGAATCTGCGAGGTAGCTATTATTATCATCACATACATCATTGATGAGGAAGCTAAGGGACAGAGAGGTTAAGTGATTTTCCCAAGGCCACACAGCTTACTGAATAGAGGAGCCGCGATTTAAACTCAGATGATACAGCGTCAGAGTCCATGGGCTTAAATCAATTTCTACACAAACTGTTATTCTTGGAGTCTCTTTGTGATTCACTCCTGATCAGTTCACATCCAGCTGATCAGAAGTGCAAACAGTTCAACCTCCAAAAATGCCTTGCATCATCTTTCCATCACAGTTGCCGTCACCCCAGCCTTTTGCCAAGACTTTCATAATATTGCCTTGGAGATCTCTAATTCTGCTCTTCTCCTTCCCACCTCCCTCAGCGCAGCATCCCCAGCCATTCTTTCCAAAGAAGTCAGATCTTAGCTTGATTTTTTTTTTTTCTGAGAAGCATACTTTGACTCCAATAAATGAACTCATCCTCCCAATTATTCTTTCTCTCATCACCCTACTCATTTCTTTCATGGCAAATTTCATAACTGATAATTATAAATGTGTCTTTATTTTTACACACCCCCTGAAAACAAGGGCTTTGTTTTATTTTCCGCTATCTCTCTAGTACCTAGCAGAGAGCTTGGCCCATAGTGGGCTCTTAGTAATATTTGTGAATGATTGGATGGATGAGTGGCTGGTATTGAATAAGATGTGACTATAATTTTTATTTTATGCGTTATCATGAAAATAACAGTTTCACTTCTTTATAGTGGGCCAGTGGGAGGAAGCTGTATGATTTACTGAAAAATATACAAAGTATGATTTTTTAAAATAAAATGTAGTTTTATTATTTCGATGAAGGACTTTGTATAGTTCTAGTAAGCATGCTAGAACATGCTAGTTCTAGTAAGCACTGCTTTCACTCCAACACTCCTTTCTAAGAGATTCCACCCCTACCCTCACACCCCTAACTCAGCTCATTGGACCAGGGACAGAAACTGACCCAAGCTGAGCTAATGACGAGGTTCTCCTTGCTCAGACTTCAGAAAAACTAAGGAACAGATTTTTGAGGCAACTGCATTCATTCAGGCTTCAAATGTTTGTCAAGCATCTGGAATAAATGATCATTGGGGATATAATGAACAAGATACTTCTCTCCTTGAAGGCATTTACAGTTCAGAGGGGAAAACGCGCTACTGCGATTCAGTGAGTTACACGCCATGACATGGGGATTCCCGGCAAAGGTGATGTCTCAGCCAAAAGAAGGCGTCACAGATCCAGAAGAGAGCTGGCATGAGGGAAAGGGTATTTCTTCTAAGCAGAGGGAACAGAAAATGCCCACATAGTACATTCAGCCTGGTGTGCAATGACAGGGGAGATTTTCCTGAGGGGGGAAGGTGGTCTCCATCATGAAGGCCCTTGTTCACCTGCGCAAAGTCTGGACCCTATGCTGAGGCCCGTGAGAGTCTGAGCAAGGGTTTTTAGCAGAGGAGTGTCACATTCAGACATGTACTCTGGAAAAATCCCTGTGCTCTGTCAGAGGGAACATGTTGGAAGGAGATATCCCAGTTAGGACACTGCGAAAGGAATCCAGACACAAAATGATGTTGGCAAGAATAAATCGGTGACAGTGGGAAGAGACAGAGAGGATGGCTGACGTGTGTTTAGGGTGAGGACAGATGGGGAGAGGGGAATTAAGGACAACGTCCAGGCTTGCAGCTTGGGCTCGAAGGAGACCGTGAGGTCATGAGACAGGAGACACATGAGGGACCTCAGTGGAAAGGCCAGGGCTGGAGCCATAAACGCGAGTGTCGTCTCTGAAGAATTGCTGAAGCCTTTGGATTGACTTTACCCAGTGAGTTTGTGAAGAACAAAAGAGCCTGTGGGTGGAACCCCATGTAACTCCAGCATTTAAGAAGATGAATGAGGAAGAAAAGCCTATAGACGAGTTGGAGAATATATATTCTGAGAGCCAGCTGGAAACCCAAGGAAGAGTGATCCTGGGGAAACCAATGGATGAGACCCTCTCCAGAAGGGTCTGATGAACATCAGTGTTCTAACGAAAACAAGGACAGACTTCACAATAACTAAATGCTTAGTGATCTCTAACAGACATGTTTCTCTTGATTACATAAACGTCATTCTTAACCATCAATGGCAGGATTCATCTCTTTGTCCCTAAGAAGATTCCCTATAGTCCCCTTACCTTCACCCTCTGCAGATCCTCTAAGAGCGGAGTCTGCATTCATGAGGGTTTTCTGAATTTGGTTTTCAAATGTTATTACATGTCGGTTCATGAAGTACACTTGAATGTCAGAGTTGAGAGTGTGGAAAAAAGAAGACAGAAGGAAATTTTATTTTAAAAATGTTTTTCAACTTTAAGCGAAGCATCTAACAGCCCACTAAGTTTAGCATTTCATGTGTGTTTATGACCTGTCAAAAACTGCCAGAACTTGACTTGGGATCAAGAAGAAAAAGATGTTGCCTGTTTGTCATCTCTCAGAGCGTCCAACTTCTGAAGGCCACTCTGCAACCAAAAAAGAACTTTCCTTCATCAGGGGACATTTGTCGAAAGAGAGGAACGTTAGTAATAGGATCCAGGCCGTGTTATGTTCATTAAACAATTAGATGCTGATGCCAGTCAGTAATCGCTTTTTTCCATTTTATTTTCAATAATGTCAGTGTTCCTAAGAGACTTGCATGGGATTGGATCTGGTATTTTAATCAGAATTTTAGTGTATTTTCAGTATTGGTAACATCTCCCTCCCTCCTGCTTACATTGAGCAATAGACTCTCCTGGGCCTGGTTTGTGCTCCTGCTTCTGAATGTTTAGTCAATTTAATATACACAGTGGACGTATTCTGGGGGAAAAATGCTAGGCTTTCCAGCAGAGTATTTTAAAGATTAGGTGTTGCTTAAAAACAAAGCCATACCATTCATCACAATTATAAGGCAGGAAATACAGCACTCTGCAGCATTTGATAAGAACTTTCCTTAAAGGACTCTTGTTTTCCTGGCCTCACAAGCACGCCACTTCTCTGAAGGTGATTTTGTGACATCCCTCTGAAGTTTCATGTCCTGGAAAAACTCAATCCTGTTTACTGAGTGCTTTCCGCTTAAAACTGTTTCACCAATTGATTAGTGGAATAGGAAAGGAAGCACAATCGGAAAGCAAGGCTACCTATCCTCAGGTCCGCGACGGAAGATCTGAATCTCACCAAAGGCCTGGGCCGGACCATGAGCACCGTCTTTTCTCTCCTGGGTGCAAACACGGGTGAGAGGGCTCCAATCTCAGCCCACTGACTCTAGGTTTAAGAATAACTTGCTTCATTTTCTCTAACGGCTAAATTCCCAATGCCAAGCTCTTACTTCTCCCGGCTAGCAGAAAAAAAACAAAGAAAAAAAAAACCTAAACAAACAGAAAATGCATAAGCCCAGTCTTTCCTGCGGACCCCTCCCTACAACTATTTGTGCCAGTCTTTCTGTTAGGCGGCGCCAAGGCCTCTAGGGTGGGGCCCACCTGCCCTCATCTGTACAGTCCACCTCTGAGCCAGCCCCCGTCCCTGCCCGCCTGCCCTGGTCCTCAGGCCAAGCCCCTCTGTGCCTCTGGCTGCATGTGACTCCCTCCCCGCCTAACTCTGCCCCCAAGCACCTCTGTACCCAGCTGACGGCACTTGCCCAGAAAGCAGAGCTTACCCATCCTTCTCCGTCACCTCTCTCTTCACTTCCTCCTAGGTGAACAGAATATCACCCTAGTCTGGGGAAATCGCTTCTTCTTTCCCTGTTCAGTACAATCTGCCTCCCCACTCCCACCGCTTTTCTCTTTCAATTGAGTCTTCTTCTGCCAAGGGCTTTGGCTTTTGTTCCCAAAGCTTAGAAGCAATGTCTTTGCTTTATGCCCTGCCACAAACCTCCTGTGAAGCAGGAACACAGAGTCAGCTGTTATCTGCTTGAATAGGAAGGAAGGGAAAGAGGAAAAGCAGGACTACCCTCTTGGTAGACAGATGGCTCAGTGTCTTATCCCACCAGAACACACATCCCCCCTGACTACCACTCCAGACACCTGGACACACAGTGTTTGCTAGAAGGTATCACTGGTGACTCAGACAGTAAAGCANTTTGCTTTATGCCCTGCCACAAACCTCCTGTGAAGCAGGAACACAGAGTCAGCTGTTATCTGCTTGAATAGGAAGGAAGGGAAAGAGGAAAAGCAGGACTACCCTCTTGGTAGACAGATGGCTCAGTGTCTTATCCCACCAGAACACACATCCCCCCTGACTACCACTCCAGACACCTGGACACACAGTGTTTGCTAGAAGGTATCACTGGTGACTCAGACAGTAAAGCATCTGCCTGGAATGCAGGAGACCCGGGTTCAATCCCTGGGTCGGGAAGATCCCCTGGAGAAGGAAATGGCAACCCGCTCCAGTACTTTTGCCTGGAGAGTCCCATGGATAGGAGCCTAGTGGGCTACAGTCTGTGGGGTCGCAGAAAGTCCAAGACTGAGAGACTAACTTTCACTTCCACTGCAGCCCCGCTGGCCACATTTCCTGACATCCAAGGGCCCAGGAGCCCAGGGGCCTCCTACACAGACATGCGTGCTGCATAGCAGGGAAGAACAGCCTGGGAGAAACTCTTCCCTTTGGCACAGGAGGGAGTGCTGGTCCAGGCCACTGAGCACAGCACCTGCAACGTGAACCACTCAGATCCAGCCCTGGAGGCCACCATGCCTTGAAGGGGAGGACCATGTGAAGAGACAAAAAGAACTGTAACCCAGGTAAGGATCCAGATAAGGCTGCGACTGGTCTGCATCTTCCCGCCCCTGCCGCATAGATGCCAAATGAAACACAGAAGGGTGGGACACGGAAGGCAGAGTCCTTTTGCCGCCGACCAGAGGCCGGGGGGTAAGCAGGGACACCAAGGAACCCAGGAGCAGCTGGAGAAGGAGGGTGGACGGCGCAAGATGTCCTAGAGGTCCCGGGTGGTTCCGCACCACTGGGCGCTTTGGCAGGCGGTTGGAAGTCACAGAGTGAGCACCATGCAGCTGATCAGAAGGCCAGCAGAGAGAAGGAAGAGTAATGCAGGCAGCGGCCTGAGTTCTGGGGCTGAAACTCCCTGTGCCATGCCTCGCATGTTCTCAGAGTCACAAGAGAGACTACGAGGAGTTCTGTCACTGTGCAGGTGGGAACAGGCCCGGAGGTGCTGCTGCTTTAGCAGAACTAAGGACAAGCTGTTAAAAAACCTTAACAAGGATCTGTAAGCTGAAAGGAGTCAGGAGTTACCCAAAGCCACCACCCCCGTGTCACTATATCAGGATTTTAATCTGAGCACCAGAGTGGAATGGCATGAACCTTTCTTCCGAGAGGGACCTGAGTTTAAATTCCAGGCTTGTTTCTTAGCTATCAAGTTCTTTGGCAAATTGTAGGATCTCTTTTCCCTCATCTGTAAGTGGGCACAATAGTCTTATAAAGTACACCTAGCATATTACCTGTTGTATAATGAGGACCAAATAAATGAGAGTTGCTACTGTTGTTATTATTACTATCACTGTTTTCATCTGATCCCTTGATTTCACTAGTGAAAACCTAGAGCAAGCACCTACAGGGTTTTAGACTGTCTTTGGATTTTTGCATTTAGGTCAGGTAAGAGACCAGAGCATGTAATCAAATGTCCAGTGGGTGACATCTGAGAGACCTTAGACTCACTCTATTCACTCCTTAAGGTCACACACTTGGATTGTCATAATTCTCTGGGGGTTTGGGGACTGAGTCTGCAAAAAAAGATGGCATTTGCTGAACCTAAGCTGTGAACAGCTGTGCTGAGCTAGAAATAGCTTCCCAAGCAATGGCTTTCTTTGCCAAGTCAAAGGCACTGCTTACAGTGGCCTTGGAACCACAGACCATCTAACAGGAGAGGTCCCTTTCTCAGGGTGACACCCAGCAATCTTGCACCTTCAGGACAGGGCAATGACCAATTTCTAGAGCACATTCTTTGGCCTGATTTGGTACAAAGACAAGAAAAGACTCGGAGGCAAGAGAAGCCTCAGTGATTTATTATAGGGAAGTAGGTTCATTAAATCAAAACCCCAGCAGGAACTGCAAGTTAGAGAACTTCCAAAGCTTCTGACTCCCACATCTTCTGTTGCCTGTTGTCAAGCGCATTTGCAGATGTCATAGCCAAGTCTGTGTCCCCAAAATCCAAGCCAGCTGAAGAAAGCAATGCATTTGGTGGAAAAGTCTTAAAAAAAATAAAGACATTCTAATAAAGCAGTTGGACTATTCCCACCGCATTTTGACCAGAAAAGGGAGCTATGGAAAGATTCTGTCACCATCTGTGCTCTACTTGCCATAAAATCATAAATCAGAGAAGGCTGGCAATGGAAGGACTTCAGAGGCATAACCCAGCCACTCATCTGTGCGCAGAGTCTTACAGCTAATGCGAGGCAGCTTCGGAACTAGAACCCAGGGCTTCGAGTCCCAGCAGGGGCCCTTTCTACCCTTCAGGCAACTGTCCCAGAGGTGGCAAGAGCTCACGTTTTCGGAAAGTACTCCGAGCTCATTAACGAAAAGGTGCCACTTAATCGCCAGTTTGTGCTTGCATCTGGGGATCAGGGACAAGAATAACACTGCATATTGAATCCAAAGGGACCAGGAGGCCAACAAGAACACAGGCTGCCTTCTGCTCAGACTGTGCTTCAAGTTCATTTCCAAGCCGTTTGTTTGGACAGCACAGCGTACAATAGAAACAACTGTAGAGATGATTAACTTCCCAGGTCAGTCTAGAGAAGCTTATTTAGTATATAACTTTATTGTGGTACCTGACTACTCCTGATATTCCAACTCTAACAAGCCACCATTTTTGTCTGTTTCGTAAATAGAAAAGACAAATTCCAGGCTTGAGCTCGGAAGGCAGCAACATCGTGCCCATGTTTTGCCTCTAGTGGGAGTGGTTTCCCTTGCAATTGCCTGTGACTCTAGGGTCTGAGGGACAAGGGAAGAAGCAGAAATTCTTCCCTGGGAACTTACTCTTACACTGACCCTTGGGAGACGCTGGTCACCAGCAAAAAGGTCTCAATGATCTAAGGTAAAATACAAGAATAAAGTTCCAGGGCAGAAAATTTTTCACAAAGCAAAGTGTATTCAATTTAAAGAACCACCCTTGTATTCTTGAGATGACTCTGATCAATTCTGGGTATTGAATTATCTTTTTGGAAATGACTGTAGTTAATGGTACTTGTGTTCTTCATATTTTTTTCTCAGAAAAAACCTATGGGCAATCCTATGTTGATAGTCTCCAGAACTGCATTCCAAAATTTGGAGAACCCCAATTCTGAGAACCACTGCTCAACACGTCCCCATTTCTCAGGTGAGCTGGGGAAGGTTTTTGGTGCACTGTTTATCCCTCAGGTCTCTGGGAGAGATGAGCCAAGCCAAAGCGAGCTGATGAAGCTGGGATAGCCCTCATCCTTTATTATTAGTGCGTGGAGCCATATGGCTCTCTCATGAATTAAATGTCCCAAAAGAAGGTCTGGTTGGGATTAAGTTTCTCTAATGATTTAGAAGACAAATTCTGCATGGGCCAGGGTACCTCTCTTAAACTTTTAATTGAGACTGTGGCAGGAGACAGACGGGCCTCAGACTGAGCAGCTGGAGTCTGTCCCCATGTGGACAGGTGCTCCAAGATAAAGACAATGGCAGGAGCAAGGAGGAGCTGAGTCCTGCCTAGATAAGAGACAGAGACCACATAGTTCTCATTCTTGAGGTCAAGGAGACCTTCCTGACTACACCAGCACAGAAAGGCCCCTTGGGGGTCAAAAAGAGAGGGGGTGCCACCCTATAGTAGGTGGTATCAACCTACTCATAGGCCTCTTCGCCAGAACCCATCTTGGCTAAGAAATGCAGTCAGGGAGGACCCTGACTTAAACCAAACACAGACTCAGTGGCAGGCAAAGCAAGACGGCCAGAGGAAAGGCGGAAGAAATGCCCCGTGTGAGCGAGCAAACTGCCAGGAGGGCGCTGCTCTTTCTCTGGGCCTGCCTGTGTGTGTCTGTTCACACGAACTCTTTTTTCCCCTAAAAACACTTTGCCTGTTTCACTGCTTTCTATCTCTTTGTGAAAATTCATTTTCTACAAAGCCGTACAGGCCTGGGTCCTGTCACTGCGTCCAGTGTTCAGGATTCAGCGCTTTCACGGCCGCAGGCTGACTTCAATTCTGGCCGAGAACTGAGGTCCTGTTCCAAGCCGCTGCAGGCCGAGGCCACCTGCGATCGAGACCGATTAGAAACCTGTGATATTTCAGGTGGAGACTAGTCATTCAGTTAGGAGCTAGCTTCCACCTCATGAGGAGTGTGTGAGGAGATGACCCAGGAAATCAAACCACACATTTTCAAGGAAACATTTAATGTACCCAGGAATGGGGACCTCAAAATAATGTTAAAACATCAACCTGATTAAAATATTAATGAAAAAACTTACTTTCAGATATTTCTGAGACAGATTTGGTAGGCCTCGTGAAGTGAGCACTTTTTCTTCGCGTGCTCTGTTCTTGAAAGCAAAGCAAACCAGACAAAAGCAAAAGCCATATTCACATCCTGTCGGTCTCCTTTCTGTGCTCCTGGAAACCACGCCTAAACAGCCCTTTACTTCTTCCTCTCTTGGATGCTGCCTTAATCCAGGCTCTCATCACTTCCTGCCCCAAACCTGGTTTTCAGATTTCCATTTTAAAATCACAGCATACTTTCCTCAAAGTCTATATGGGAATCCAGTTCGTAAACAGAAAACTGCTTTACCTGGACCAGGGTGAGGGCTGGTTCCCAGTGGCCTCACCTCTTGCCTCCATCATTCATTCATTCAATATGTTAATTGAAAACCACTGGTCTAGTCTATCAACTTAACTTCCTAATTGGGCCTCCTGCTTGGAGTCACTTGTCTCTACCATCCTGTTAGTAGGATGTCTTGTCCTACTAACATCTTGTCTGTCCATCCTGTTAGTAGGACTACATTTCTAAAACTCAGATCTGATCTTGTCACTGCCCTTTTCAGAAACTTTCAATTCTGTCCTTACTGTGTGTGATGTCTTGACTCTACGGTGTCAGCCACATCTGAGCCTTTACCAAGGAAAAGGATCTAGACAGAAGCTATAAGAGTTGATTTTATATTTGCAAATGATGCAACCATCGGGGCTTAATTTTCAAAATAAACAGCTCATACAACTCAATAACAAAATAACAAACAACACAATTTAAAAGTGGGCAGATGGCCTAGATGGATATTTCTCTGAAAAAAGACATACAGATGGCCAATAGGCACATGAAAAGATGCTTATCATCACTAATTTTAGAGAAATGCAAGTCGAAATTACAGTGAGGTACCACCTCACACTGGTTAGAATGGCCATCACCAAAAAGTCTACAAATAATAAATGTTCTGGAGAGGGTGTGGAGAAAAGGCAACCCTCCTGCACTGTTGATGGGGATGTAAGCTGGTGCAGTTACTATGGAGAAGAGTACGGAGGTTCCTTAAAAGAACTAAAAATAGAGCTACCCTGCTGCTGCTGCTGCTGCTAAGATGCTTCAGTCGTGTCCGACTCTGTGCAACCCCATAGACACCAGCCCACCAGACTCCCTCGTCCCTGGGATTCTCCAGGCAAGAACACTGGACTGGGTTGCCATTTCCTTCTCCAATGCATGAAAGTGAAAAGTGAAAGTGAAGTCGACTCTTAGCGATCCCATGGACTGCAGCCCACCAGGCTCTTCCACCCATGGGATTTTCCAGGTGAGAGTACTGGAGTGGGGTGCCATTGCCTTCTCCAGAGCTACCCTATTACCCAGCAATTCCACTCCTGGGCACACACCTAGACAAAACCATAACTAGGAAAGATACGCCTGGGTTTATGGCAGCACTATTCACAGTAGCCAAGCTATGGAAGCAACCTAAATGTCCATCAACAGATGAATGGATAAAGAAAATGTGGTACATATTTACCAGTAATAGAATATTACTCAGCCATAAAAAAGAATGAAATAAAGCCATGCCATTTACAGCAACATGGATAGACCTAGAGATCTTCATACTAAGTGAAGTCAGAAGGAGAAAGACAAATACCACGTGCTATCACTCATATGTGGAATCTCAGATAAAACACAAGTGGACTTCTCCATGAAACAGACTCAGACATAGAGAGATCTGTGGTTGCCAAAGGAGAGGGGAGAGTCAGGGAGGGAAGGACTGGGAGTTTGGGATTGGCAGATGCAAACTGTGATACAGAGAATGGATAAACAGCAAGGTCCTACTGTAAGCAGGGGGGAGGGGAACTCTATTCAATATCCTGTGAAAAACCATAATGGAAAAGAATATAAAAGAAGAATATATGTATATATATATGAATAATTAAGTCATTTTGCTGTATAGCAGAAATTAACACAACACTGTAGATCAACTCTACTGCAGGAAAATTTTTTTAAATGGGTTGATTTTATTACTTAGTGAGACATGGGGGTACCATGGGAGATAACTTCAGTGCAGGTAGTAAAGTGAGGCACCCAGTCTGGGGTCAGCCTCCTCAGCAGGTCCAGAGAGGAACCAGCTCCGCTGCATTCTGGTTGGATGTACCGGAGTGTGTACCCCTGGGGGATTTAGCAGGGGATCACTAATGCCCCGGGGTCCCGGGGTCCAAGGAGGATGTGTGCGGGCTGAGGGGTGGGCCCATGGCAGAGTGGGGGCAGCTGCACCAGCAGTGGCAGGGGTCTTTTTCGGAAGCATGAGCGAGCCTCTGGGGAATGCCAGCACTGTTTGTAGGACACTCATTTGGAGCAGGTCAGGAATGAATAAGAGCCTGTGTAATCCCAGTTAGTACCATCATTTTGCCCCCTTTATTCCTATGTTCTGATGAGAGCTGAGGTTGTCTTGGGTCATATAGGCTTTAAGAAAACAGTTCCTGAGAAAGTTAATGAGAAATAGCTGTCAAGGTTAAAACATATCCTTCCATCACCCTTTCTCAAAGAACTGAGTTCATATCATATAGAAGATGTTCTGTAGTGGGGACATTTTGACTGAAGTAGCTAATTATGGGCTGACACAGAGAACTGGAGTCCTGGGCCCGTCACAAATCTCCCCAAGGCCTTGGCTGTGGGTGTCAGCAGATTTATGCTTTGTAGGCAGTTTGCTCCCTTACCTGGTTTGCAGCAACGGGATGGGGTGAAGGTGAACAAGACGAGTCATCTTACAGCGGTGACTTCTGAAGTGGAATATGGCTTGGGGTTCCTTAGGGGATTAGAGGTGACCTGTGTTTAAATCTCATGTGTCTGAGTAGGGTGTAGCCCCAACTAAGAGCTATTTGACATATGAGGCAAAGATGCCTTCAAAGTGTCCTGGATGGGTCAGAGCAGGACTAGCATTGTCTTAACCAAGAGACAGGCCCACATTTTAACCTGCTGTTCCTTGGGGTCCTTCCCTGACTTCAGCACCAACATGATCAGGACCTCCCGGCTGCCCAGGGGGCTGCACAGGCTTCCCACTTTAGCTGCTGAGAGGCAGAAGTTCAGTTCCTCCCAGGTCTGCTTGTTTAAACCCTGATCACAAACCATCTGTTTTCAGTGTTTTCCCAGGTTGCCCGCTGAATGCAGGGAGGATGGAGTGTTTTGCAGACTCTGCAGCTATTAGCTTCCCTACTGATCACACTTTAGGGCAATGGGACACTTGTCTAGTGGTAAACTCTCCTTAAGCTTGAATCATTTAAAATGTTTGCGATCAGCAATGTTCAGTTCAGTTCAGTTCAGTTCAGAGGAAGCATATTACAGCTGACCAAGCAGAAAGGCCTCTGTAAGTCTCTGCCTCTGCTCTGTGATGCTATGGTCCAATTCTCCTTTCTCAAAGAAAGAATTTAACCTTCAGGAAGGATGGGCTGGAAATTTTTTCTGTATCTTTCAGCAAATGTGGTCTGGTCTCCCTTGCTTGCTAAATGGCAGAGGATACATTTGTAACCCGTATCTGAAGGCTCCAAGGAGGTCTTGGATACTCTCTATGTCAATAAAGGACAGGGATTGCACCTCGTTCTGAGTGGGCAGAGTTGCCCCAAGGTGCTCTCATCACTCGTCTCATTTGTATGGCTGGTTCCTGCCCTCTGGGGAGAGGTACCTGAAGACCCTCTGGGCTGTGTCGGGAGGGAATTTGATCACTAGCTCTCTGGCGAATTGTTTGTGTGTTTATCAGCTAATGACACATTATCTTCTATATATTGCTTGTTCAGATCTTGCTTATTTTTTTTGACTGTGCTGTGCTTTGTCGCTTAGTGTCTGACTCTTTGCAACCCCGTGGACTGTAGCCAACCAGGCTCCTCTGTCCATGGGGATTCTCCAGGCAAGAATACTGGAGTGGGTTGCCATGCCCTCCTCCAGGGGATCTTTCCAATCCAGGGATCGAACACAGGTCTCCTGCATTGCAGGCGGATCCTTACCAGCTGAGCCACCAGGGAAGCCCAAGAATACTGGAGTAGGCAGCCTATCCCTTCTCCAGCGGATCTTCCTGACCCAGAAATTGAACTGGGGTCTCCTGCATTGCAGGTGGATTCTTTATCAGCTGACTGGTTTGTGTTTTTCAGAGAGTGTCTCTTGTGAAGAGGAAATACCTCCTGCCATATTAATAAACAAGACATATCACAGCCATCAGCGATTTCTGGCCTCCAAATGTGAATGAGGGCTCCCCCAACTGTATTCCAGCAGATGCTGCCCACCCCCCAGGGTGATTGCTGAGGAGCTGGGGGAATGCAAGAAGCAAGGTGAACAAGGAAACAAACAGGATTGGCCCAGATAGCTCAGGTGCAGATGAAAGGAATGAGTGCAGTGAGCCCAGAGGCTTGCGCTTCCCATACACTGAATGCTAAATTCCTTAACTAGACACCTGATATTTGATGTTCAGACTGCCTGCTCCCTTTGTTGAAAACTTGTATATAGCCTGACTCCCCCTTCTGTCTCCTTGAAGCAGTTTTCTCAGAGGTACTGAGATGCTGTCTCCTGGGCTCCGAGTCCTAAACATTCCCACCAAATACAATAACTTTCTAAGTTGTGACTGCAGTTTTTATGCAACACTCGAACAAGGATCAGAAAACTATAGCCTACTGGCTGGCTGCTTATTTTTGTAAATAATGTCGAATCAAAAGATGTCCATTAAGAACCTTCCTGCTGTTGGTAGGAGTGTAAACTGGTGCAGCCACTATGGAATACAGTGTGGAGGCTCCTCAGAAAACTAAAAAGAGAGCTCCCACATGATCCAGCAATCTCGTTCCTGGGCATATATCTGGATAAAAGTATAATTCAAAAAGATACAGGCACTCCAATGTTCATAGCGGCGTTATTTACAACAGCCAAGACATGGAAACAACGTGAATGTCCATTAACAGAGGGAAGAATGAGGAAGGTGTGATATATATACACGATGGAAAACTATTCGACCATAAAAAAGAAAGAAATACTGCCATTTACAGCAACGCGATGGACCGAGAGATTTTCATACTAAGTGAAATAAGCCAGATAAATACCCTATGAGATCATTTATATGTGGAATCTAAAATATAACTTATCTAGGAACCTGAAACAGAATCATGGACGTAGAGAATGGACTTGTGATTACCAATGGAGAAGGGGTGGACTGGGAGTTTGGGATTAGCAGACGCAAGCTACTCTCTACACAGTGGATAAACAAGTCCCCGTAGAGCACAGGGACCATATTCAATAGCCTGTGGGAAAGTATGATGGGAAAAATCCGGAAAAGAATGTGTGCGTGTATGTGTGAGCTCAGTTGCTTCAGTCGTGTCCGACTCTTTGCAACCCTAAGAACTGTAGCCTGCCAGGCTCCTCCGTCCATGGGATTCTCCAGTCAAGAATACTGGAGTGGGTTGCTGTGTCCTCCTCCAGGGCATCTTCTCCACCCAGGGATTGCACCTGGGTCTCCTGCATTGCAGGTGGATTCTTTACCCCTGAGCCACCAGGGAAGCCCGTGTGTGTGTGTGTGTGTGTGTGTGTGTGTGTGTGTGTGTGTGTATGTGTGTAACTGAATCAGTTTGCTGTACAATAGAAATTAACACAACACTGTAAATCAATTATACTTAAGTTGGAATGCATTTTTTAAAAAAGAGGCTCGATAACTTCTGAATGAGTGTCTGTACTTCTAGGGCAGGGTCACAAAGGAAACAGAGGATGATTCATCTAAAGTATTTACTCTCTAGCCCTTCATAGAAAAAGTTTGCCGAGCCCTGCCTCCATAGTGCACCTCCTTCTAGTAATAAAACAGTACAAATTGTAACCACAAGGAGATACCAGTTCACATACTCATCAGAGTATCAGAAATCCTGAAGTGAGAAATGAAACGGACATATTAACAAAGAGACATGCGTGAATATGTTTGCTGTGGCCAGTTGGTCAGAATTATTAAACTGGGCAATTTTTCACCAGGAAAAAAATATTTTGCTATATGCATACAGTGGAATATATTTTTGAGATTTTAACTTGGCTATAAACCTTCAAAACACCAAGCTGAGTGAAAAAAAAAAAAACTAAAGCAATATACAGAATGACGCAAAGCTCCAATACTTTGGTCACCTGATGCAAAGAGCCAACTCACTGGCAAAGACTCGGATGCTGGGAAAGATTGAGGGCAAGAGAAGAAGTGGGTGACAGAGGATGGGGTGGTTGGATGGCATCACCAACTCAATGGACACGAGCTTAAGCAAAATCCAGGAGACAGTGAAGGACAGGGAAGCCTGGCGTGTTGCAGTCCATGGGGTTAGAAAGAAGTGGACATGACTGAACAGCAATTTACATAGAATTTGTAGATATGCAAATGTAATCTGCTCCTGTGGGTGAAGGATACATGATGAGCTAGATGATTCTGCAAAGGCTGGTCTAGGCCCATGGGTGAAGGGCTAGGCCCACGGATGGAGGGCTAGGCTGAGATCCAGGTTGTGTGGAGGGGAGATGGGACTCTTCCCCAGGCTTGAAGCTCCAGGTTTCAGCAGCTTTCATGCAGTGAAGAAACCCTGGGCGAGAGACCTCTTAACTGTGCACTCACTAACTGTCAGGCCCTTTTAGTCTGGAAGTCAATGTACTCTCATATGGGAATTTCTTGCTCAGTTATAAAGGCCCACAGTTTATTTGCTGAATCATCAATGTCTTCAAGGTTCTAGTTAAATGGACTGATCATATATAGGATAAATCCATATAAAATACATAAATATCAAATTCAAGAAAAGAGTTACCCCTGAGATGAAGGTGGAGGACAGAAGAGAAGCGGTTAAGAAGACATCCCAATGGCTATATCTATAATGATTTGTCTCTTTATAGCACAGGAATCAGTATGACAAAATGTTATGATCGATTAAGCTGGGAGAGGGCATGTGAATGGGATCTACAGGGTGAGTGGAAGTTGGCGGATAGAGGATTGAGCTTCTTGGTAGAAAATAAGAAACATCTATTTTTATGAGAAGAGGATAGTCAGAACTGGTACCCAATCTAGGCCGATATGCTAACTGTTCTATACTCTACAAACATTTGTTGAATGGGGGAATTTAGCACATTCTTAATAAGCAGCATGTGCTAGGCACAGTAGGTGGCAGGGGTCCAACGCCAGGATGAGACACAGCGCCTGCCTTGAAGGCACGCACAGTCAGTGAGGGGCGTCTGCCACGCGCCAGGACTGAAGCTCCTGTGGAGAGGAATGGGAACACAGCATACCCACCTGAGCACACGGCTGTGGGGGATGAGGGGGGGGGGGCAAAGAGGATTCTTCAAGCAGGGAGTGGGAACGCAGCTGCTGAGACACAAAAGCACCTCCTAAGGAGGAGAAAGGGCACAAGATGGTGAGGGAAGGGGGGAAGCTCAGCTGGACGTGTGTGCCAAGTGTGTGTGTGCACACGCATGTGTAGCATCACTGAGTAAAAACTAAGGCCAGATAGAAGGGGTTGGGAAGGCTCTGACTGCCTTCCTAGCTTGTACTTCCTTCCCGGGCATGCGAGCTACTGAGGCTGGAAAGCTTGGAGCGTTAGAAAGGGTGATGTGACAAGGCCTGTCCTCAGAAGTATTTCCCAAAAGCAGAGAGAGAAGTGAGAACAGGAGGCCAGAGGCGCAGTGGAAGGTGCTGAAACATGTCCAGGCGAGAGATGACAGCAGCCTGTGTTCAAAGAGTGGCTGTGGGGATGGAGAGGCAGGGAGCGAGCGATGGCCCTGTGGAGGCGAGGCTGGGGGCTGTCATAGTCACCCTGAGGGCACTGACCCTCCAACCCTCACGGGAGCTGTATCTGCACAGGAGATGCCCTTGGACAGAGGCGGATGGCCATGAGTCGGTCTGGGGTCTCTGGGGCCGGGATTGCACTTCCCCTCAGCACAGCTCCCCACAGAGGCTGGCACAGAGCTATTTGCTTAGCAGGCGCTCAGTTACTCAGGAGAGCAGAAGGAGGTGATAGGCTGTGTCAGAAACACTGGAGGCCTTTCTTAGCTCTGGGCGCTTGAGGTGGAAGGAGGCAGGCTTCCGGAGCCTCGGGGTCACCATCACCCACTCACAGAGGGGCAGCGCTGTGACCTTGATCACCAACGATGAACAGACAGCCCAGTGGAGCAGCGGGAGCCCATGGGGGGCTGGAGGGAGCCTGAGCTCTCTGTCTCCTTCTGCTCCTCCTGACAAGACCCACTCTGGCCCTCCATTTCCTCATGAACTGAAGGGGCCAGGGATCAGAGGATCTTGACAAATCCTCTGTCAAGATGATTTGGCTGCAGGCAACAAAAATTCACTTCAGCAAACTGAGGCACAAAAGGAAATCTATTACAAGGATACGTAATAGCTCTCAGAACTGAAGGGCAGACTGGAGAACAAGGTTTGGAGGGGGACGGGAAGCAGGACAGCTGCCGTCACGCTGGAAGGGCTGAGCCCCTGGTCTGTCGGGTGGAGGAAGTGCGTAGTGGGGGCCTCTCAAACGCTGGAGCTCACACAGCCTCCCCATCCGTACTTCACTCAGACCAATATTCATGTCCAGCTGGCCTCCCCAGATCACAAGTCCATCCCCGCTTGGCAAAGGTAAATGAGGGTGTATGGAGTGACACGTCTTCTAAGCCACACGCTGCTAGGAAAGGATAATTCCCTAAAGAAAATGTGATTGTTGTAACCCCAAGAAAGTAAAATGGATACTGGCCGCCAACAGTGCTTTACAAGTTCAGGGTTTCCATGGAGCTCTAAAATTCAATGACCCATAGCATGTGGTGGGGACATGGGTTGTAGATGGAACCTCAGAACTGAGGGGCCAGAGACTCCTTGCTCTCTCCAGTGGGGTGAAGGGGTGGTGGGGGGTGAAGGGTAAGTAGGGGTGGGGAGAGGGGCCTCAAAAGGAGGGGCCTCAGCCTGGGGGTTCTGGGAACTCTTTCCTCTCCTGAGGGCACTTTTCTTTAATCGAGAGCTACAGCTTCCCTGGGGGCATTGTGAAACTGCTTGCTGGATCCTTCTGGAGTCAGAGGATTAAAGGTAATTCCAAAAAGCCTCCTTGGAGTCCCTGCCTCAAACAGCCCAGACTAGGCCTAATGGGGAAAAGGGGCCAAGGAGCTAATATTTTCAGAGGATTCTGGGGAGGATCCTCCAGAAAACATTCTCAAATTCTGGGGAAAAACGTTTTAAAAATATAACTAAAACCGGAACCTATGATACATGGGCCAATGGAAGCTGAGTTCTCGTGAGGACAGCCATGAAATCAGGAGTTACTCACAGTGAAAGGAAGAGTATTTGTGGGTTTTCAGAGAGCTTCAAGCAGGACTGCAATGCAGGTTCTGGTGCCAGGCGTGTCTCGGGACATGGAGAGGGTCATTTTAATCGTGACATGCCACTCAGTCCAGGGCTGCAGTTCCCAGGTCTGGAGGCAAGGCAACATCATAACCCGAGTCCCACAGACTCCGTTTCGGAGCAGACTCTGAAGGCTACAAATGGTCCAGCACAACCCAGACCTAGAAACAGACTCCAGCGAAGGCACGAGTTGGGAGATGTGGGGAAGAGAGAGCCTAGGAGGTGGTGACTCCAAGCACAGTCACTTGAAGGAGGGGGCAAGGATTGAAGAGTTCCAGGGCATCCAGCCTGGGCCACCCCTACTTGCCAACGAGCTAAATATGGAGTTGCCTAAATGTGATGTCACCACAGCAGACGGGCTCCATTTGCACATTCTTTTCATCGGGGAAGAGGGAGATCTTCTCTGCCCTCAGTTGCTAAATCTTACCCACATCTTCATCCAACAAGCAATCCAACTTGGTCTACAGACACTATAACTTGACTCTACACCTAAGAACGGTCTTTGGGTGCCTGAGATCAGTCAGGACGAAAAGAGAGAATAAAACAGGTGGGGCTCAAAACTTCATTCAGAGGAGAGAAGTGGAGCGAGGCTGAGAGGCTGGTTCAAGTTGTGGAAGCAGGGAACACACCTTGCACGTGTAAGAGCTTGGGTGGCTGAGAGCAAGAACTCTGGGCTGCTCATGGCACTCCTCCAGGAACTCTAAGTCAGTAGATGCCTGGGGGAGCATTTCACAAAGTGGCAGGCTCCCTGGAAGCCTTTTTGCTTGATTTCTTCTGTTTGTGTGTATGTAGTTATCGTTTACTTATGTCATTCCCTCTGTGTTAGAGTCTGTTTCACATCTGTCTGACAGTTCTTTGAGGTCAAGAATGGTGTCTCAGTGGTCTTGGCATCCCAGAATCTGGCACCATCCTTCACATGTCATCAGACCTGTCACTGTGGTTGTGGTGAATGGAAAGCACCAGGGACACGGGGTTGCTTGCAAAAGACACTGTGTTATCCACTTGTGCTGATTTAGACTCTAAAAAAAAGAAATCCATAATGACCACCTGGTGTTAATTACAGCCAGCTCCTTACTGCGTTTGCCCATCCTATAAGTCCTCAGAAATGCAGCTTTATCTGCACACACTGACTCAGAGTTGTGACCATTTGGGTGGCCCTCTGTTTTTCTGAAGAGGAGGGAGAGGCACCTGCCCTAAGTGGAGGCTACTTGGGCAGCCCCAGTGCCTGCCTCTGAACATTCCAGGTCCTCCCATCCTCCTTGTAAGCTATTGTACATGTTTATCTCTTATTGACAAGCATCTGGCCAAAAAAAAGGCATAGGGATCATCAATGAGAATGAAGAAAAGTGCTTTCTCATCCAAGCATTTCAAACTCAGCTGCCCTTGCTCTATTGGTCCAGGACTTTAGGGATGATTTTGAGGATGAGGAGCCCTGGACTCTTACCCTCCTGGGAAACAATGCCAGCAGGGGATTTTTTGGGTAATCTCTTGCTGACTGGCAATATGAGCTGGACATTGTAATGGGGGGTAAACTATAGTTTTGAGGAATAGACATTTTTTCTACTTTTCAAAAAAAACCTAATAACATTTATCTTTATCTAGAAGATTGTTGTTGTTCAGTAGCTCAGCATGTCCAGCTATTTGCGACCCCATGGACTGCAGCATGCCAGGCTTCCCTGTCCTTCACCATCTCCCACAGCCTGCTCAAACTCATGTCCATTGAGTCGGTGATGCCATCCAACCATCTCACCCTCTGTGGCCCCCTTCACCTCCTCCCTTCAGTCTTTCCCAGCCTCAGAATCTTTTCTAATGAGTCAGCTCTTCACATCAGGTGGCCAAAGAAGATATTTGTACCATCTCACTTTCCTCACAAGGCCTGTGAATATTCAGGTAAGCCCTTCATCAGTGGGGCTAATCAGGGATGTGGACGAAGACACACTTAGCTGGGTGAGCCTGGAGTGAGTTCCTAGGGCTGCAGACGGCAAGAGCCGTTGGCTGATGGGCACTGTCTGTGTGTGGGAACCAAGGAGCAGTCAAGAGAAATGTGCATACCTACATATTTCTGGTGCTTATCTCTGGAAGGTGAAATAGCTGGTGATATTTATTTATTCTTTGGTTTTTCCAGTGGTCATGTATGGATGTGAGAGTTGGACTATAAAGAAAGCTGAGCGCTGAAGAATTGATGCTTTTGAATTGTGGTGTTGGAGAAGACTCTTGAGAGTCCCTTGAACTGCAAGAAGATCCAACCAGTCCATCCTAAAGGAGACCAGTCCTGGGTGTTCATTGGAAGGACTGATGTTGAAGCTGAAACTCCAATACTTTAGCCACATGATGTGAGAGCTGACTCATTTGAAAAGACCCTGATGCTGGGAAAAACTGAAGGAGGAGAAGGGGACAACAGAGGATGAGACGGTTGGATGGCATCACCGACTCAATGGACGTGGGTTTGGGTGGACTGTGAGAGTTGGTGATGGACAGGGAGGCCTGGCGTGCTGTAGTTCATGAGGTCGCAAAGGGTTGGACATGACTGAGCGACTGAACTGAACTGAATGTTTTCCTGTGTCAGTTGGATTTGGGGGTAATAAGGATGGAATACTTAACAATCAGAAAAATTAAACAGTCATTTTTGAAAGGGATATTGTGTGTTCTCCAAACACATCCTGCTCAAGGCAGCCCCCTCCCCAACCTGTTCCTTCTTGCCCTGCTGGGGCTACTCGTGTGTGCGCTTGTTCTCAGGGGCTCCCCAGCCCCATATCTCAAGACCTGTTCCTTTGCAGAGCACTCCTGACAAGACCCCAAAGATATCCCTCTCTCACACGAAGCTCAGCAATGCCTTCAGGCTGAGACTTTCTCATATCCTTGTATCAATCTTTTCCCAATTTTCATAATTTATTTCAATATATTTATAATTGGTTTTTAAATGCTCAAGAAATGTGGACTAATTCTCCTTGTAAAAATAAAATTACCCCTGGTTTCCTCCCTCCAGAGCATTTAAAAGGGTTAAATACTTGTTGTCAATTTGTGTGTTTCCTTCCAGTCTTCTCTGTTATGCACTTACTTAAATGCACTCATAGATACTATATCGTCTGTTTTTGTTTTCTATTTTAATAAATAGTATATTTTCAGGTATTCTAATTTCCGTTTTTGTGCTCAACAACCCATTCAATATTTCTTTCGGTGCTACATAGTATTCTAAGGTATATTTAGTCATTCTCCTTTGTCACGTATTTAGATTGTTTCGATTTTCATTGTTAAAAGCACCGAATGTCTTAGGAATGCCTCTTTGTGCATAAGGATAAGTGTTGCTTGAGGAGAGTTACTGAGAAATTTTCACTTCTGAGTAAGATGATTTGCGATTAAAAAAATTTTTGTTGTTGTTGCTGTTGTTCAGTCACTCAGTAGTGTCCAACTCTTTGCAACCTCACAAACTGCAGCACCCCAGGCTTCCCTGTCCTTCACCATCTCTTGCTCAAAATCATGTCCATTGAGTCGGTGATGCCATCCAGTCTTCTTGTCTTCTGTTGTCCCCTTCTCTCGCTGCCTTCAGTCTTTTGCAGCATCTGAGGCTTTTCTAAGGAGTCAGCTCTTCGCATCATGTGGCCAAAGTATTGGAGCTTCAGCTTCAGCATCAGAACTCCCAATGAATATTCAGGACTGATCTCCTTTAGGATGGACTGGTTGGATCTCCTTTGCAGTCCAAGGGACTCTCAAGAGTCTT
>SJYA01003942.1:10354-23782 GCA_006410615.1 Neotragus moschatus | reverse complement strand
GTGTTACCCCGTGGAACGAGCGGCCCAGTAACGGGTCTTCAAACGGACAGGGCCCAGTCCTGCCTTGCTCGTGTTATCTAAGGTACCTTCGGCGTCGACGCGAGACAGGGCGGCTGGCGTTCCTCACACGGGGTCCGACACGCTCGTCTTGGCTTTTCGGTACTAAGTGCCTGTGCTCGCTCGTGATGCTGTCGCGAGCGTCTGATACTACGCGTGTATCACAGGTGCGGACCCTTTTGCAGCCCGCGTTGTCGGCCTTATTTTCGTTCGGCTTAACGCTGGTCCTGGTACGGAGACTCTTAATGCGCCTTCTTTGCTCCTTGCATTGAAAGACAATGGACTTGCGGTTGCTGCTCTGTTTGTTCCTCGCTGGGACCGGTACAAACGAGGACGCCCACTACAGCGTCCTCACTAGGTGCAACATAGTGCACCCGACTTGCACACTTCGTTGGCCCTCAAAGAGTTTTCGAGGCTGTGCTGTCTGTGCGTCTGTGACAGCCGTGCCTCAGCTGCATTGCAACTGCGGACCCAGAGGACGCACTGGGTCTTGCAGCAGATCCTTCAGATCTGCCGGCTGTCTGTTCTAGACAAGGATTCCACTGATGTAGAGCTCGCGACAAGCCGTCAGCATCTGCGGCAGTCGTCCCTCACAGTGTTCGCGGGCAGTCGCGGTACGCTTCTTCCAAGAAGTCCGTAGACCTACACGCGTTAACCATGTAACGGAGCGTACGTCTAAATATTGCTAGAGTCTTAACGTTACCACTGGGGACGCCGTGCTAAAAACCCCCCATGGGCAGCTGTGGCGTTAAGCTTTACACATTCGCCGCGCAGAGGCTTCAGCAGCGCGTAGATCGGCACCCAGGCGCTTTTGGGACACTGTGCTGTTATCCGTGTTTCCGCGTCCTCCACAACCACATGTGTACCGACGTTACAGGAGTGAGCGTACTGTTCCTCCCAACACAGGCCATCTTTCATTCCCGACCTCTATACGTGTAAGTGCTAGGTACAGAAGTGCTTACACTGATCCAAGAACTCCAGCAAGTGTGCATAAGGCGTCTGCTCACGGCAAATGGACGGACGGCGGCAGGTACCGGTCATCCAGAATCTATCTGCGCACAATTTCTTATTAACGTTGGCCACTCGAGTACACACGCGATCCCTTAAGACAAATGGGTCGCCGTCCGCCGTCGCGTCTACAATCGAAGCTGGTCTCCGAGTGCAGCAAGCCGCCCGCACACGTCTGCGCGCGAGTGCCATGTCTTCGGTGTCCTTGTCATCGACTTGCCCTTATTCGACCTAGCTGTGTGCTAGGACGTGCACGGATACAGAATCCCGCTTTGGAGCCACCCCACGGTGGTAAGGAGACAGCGTCCACGAGCTGTCTACACGCTATGTACGCTAGTGTGTAGGCGCAAGGGAGTGCATGGCGCTCTCGCGCGACATACGCATAATTCGACGTATATGAATGCTCGTTGTGCGGCTGGAGCCGATGCTTTTCAGCAAGTATGAAGAGGACTGGAACCACCACAACGCTCACCACGAATAATCGGAAGGCTGCGTTGTACGTAGCGGCAACAGGCTTGAGTGGCGTGTTTCTGTTAGCAGTCCGCTGCAGACGCACGTCCGCTGCATCACGGGGGTCCCGTGGCGTTCGTGTACATCGATGCGTTATGTACATTCCCGTCGCATAACCCGCGTTGCTCAAATATAGGGGTGTAGAAGGTACCCGTGCTGAAGCTCGCCCGGCGGCCCTGAAGTGGCGCGACATTGGTTAAAGCTTGTCTTGCACCAAGCAACTCAACCGCTCTGTGTAACTTCGCCCCTTGGTAACGTTACATGCTCTGGACGGATGATAGAAGCCTGCTGAGGAAGCGGATTTCGCCGCCCGCGCTGCACCACATACCGAGGGCAGTCCCTTAGCACCGCGCAGAACATCAGCTGCCGGTTCTCCAAGGCCGTCCAGGGTACAAATATCGTGTCCAGGAGCTCCCTAAAGCCACTCCTAACTGGGAGAGCGACGAAGAGTGCGGCCGCAGCAGCCGCACGTCAGACGCCAGCTCCCATACGTCTACAGATGCCAAGCGGGCGGGCGGGCGCACCCACCGCACGGTGCCAAGGCAGAAGACTACACCGCGGCTTGTGCGGCGCTGCCGGGGGGCACGTTGCTCCGTCATTCGCAAGCCAACGTGTCACCGCACACCACCCTCTAGACCTGTCTCTACTGTTGTTGCATAGAGGTAGGTGCGTACAGGTGCCGGGAACCGGTGCTACTGGATATCAGCTTATGCTCTGTCGCAAAGGAGCCCTGCTCTGCACTGCTGTTCCGCGTGAAACGGAGTTCGCTCAAGCCTCTCGCTGTTTTCGACTTCAGAGTATCTGAAGTCTCCCCTATTTGGCAGCTGGCGACAGGAGGTTACGAGCGGTCAGACACCTCCGCGAACAGCAGTGACGCTCTATTCCTGCGTGCCGCTGAGCTAGAAACTAGGCAACTACTGAAATATACGAAAGCCCGTGTTCCGGTCAACGCACAACGATGCTGCTGCATCTCCTCTTCTCCCGGTGATGCTGCCCCGGGACGTGACGGCAGCCGCTTTGTGAGAGACACTGGAACCATGTGACCTGACTTTGGACTTGCATCACAATTTTACTTCGCCAGGAAGGCTGGAGGCCCTAGCTCTGCTCTCGAATGCGTGGTCTTGCACGAGAAGGGCGCACCGGTGGCCATGACTAGTGGGGACATATACCGCGCCTGCGCCTACATGAGAAGTGGACACGCCTGCGGCACGGGAAACTGGTCATGGACGGTCCTCAACGCCGTGTCAAACAACGCGGGCGGGAACCGCTGGACGGCCGGCCGAACACCACCGGGCGTCACCGTGACTCCACCGGGTTACCACACTGAAAACCATACGTGACACAGCTTCTTCTTCTATCGCCTGGTGAATCTCATCCGCCGGCGACCAGCGGGGAGGCCGAACAGGCATTCACGGTCAAGCGATGCAGAAGCGAGTGGTAGCACTAGCGACGTTGCGTCAATACGTACTCCACCAGAAGCGGCGCCGCTAAGTTGGCGGCTTCTTTGTCAACGGTCCGCCTCTGAATCGCAATGTTGTGATGTCTTCGAGGATCTGGCGCTCTGTGTCTACATCGACGCCTGCGTGTCCTCCTAAGGACATTTGGAGTCGCGTACTGCTGAGACTCTCCGTCGTGCTGACCTCCTCACTTTTGAGATTCAGCCCCAGGAAGACCTGTTTTCCATGGTAGGCGCGAGAGCGCTGCGGGTCAGAATTGCCGTTCACTACTTGCCTTTCGCGTGTGCCCTGTGATCGTGCCTACTAGTGCTAGTAGGGGCGTTGTGCGACAAGTGCGGCAGGCCCTCGCTGAGGTGCCGCTGCTGACGAACGCCACGCCTTCCCGTGCGCGCTAATGACGCCCCGCATGAGTAGAACGCGCTCTTCTGACTGTGTGATCAGCTTTGGGTGGGCCTGGAGCATGCCCTCTGTGGTAGCGCCCAACAAAGCAGTCTAGGGGAACGATTGGCCGCCCTTCACGCTAAGGGGCTCGCGGACTGTTCCCGTCTCTAGAATAGAGGCCATACTAGTGCATTCGAGCAGTCAACGCGAAGGTATGGATTCGCACGCTATCGCGTGGCGTTTATCTGCCATATCCGTTACACTGCGTGGCAGTGGTATGCGCCGTCTGCCCACTCCTGTGGCCTAGGAGCTCTCCTAGATTGGGCCCTCAGGGCGCCATCGTAGCCTACCTTATCTTGGAAATGCTGAAAACGGGACCTGGCTTTTGCCTTAGAATTAACACTCATGTACGTCGAGTGTCGTCTTCCGCCACCACGGCTGTGTTCGCGTCGCTGAGGATTCGCGCTTGCGAGCGTGTAAACGTCGGCGCCTCCTTGCTTGAGGATACCTTTTTTAGAGACACCACCGTCTCCAGTGAAAAGGCCTGCAGCTTTCTAATATCATATATACGGCGTGTCGGTGCCATGCTGGCAACAAATTCATGTGCGTTCGCCGCTTTTCAGTTTCTTAGCCGCTGCTGGTCAGCTTGGAAGTGCGGTGAGAATTCACCGTAGAAAGACGTGTATAGCCGAAGGGACAGCTCTGGAGTTCGTGACTGCGGGGGCGGAAAGGCTGGAGTACTGGTACCGGGAAACCAGCAGAAACACCTATGTTTCTGCGCTAGAGCTCACAAACGGCTTGCGCGCTTACATACGCGGAAAAGTGCAGACCGACGGGAGTCTTTTGTCGTTTCCAAGTTTCCACAGGCTTCCGCGGTGCCTGCCAGGTCCGAGCCCATATCGAAGACATCAGGCGCCGCGCCCACTCGAATTCCGTGCATCTGTGAGAGACCAAATGGCCCCCGTCTTCACGGACGCCGTGAAACGGAAACGCACTTTTTTTCCCTGCGACTCGCCAAGCATGCGCGTGTACTTCTTTTACTAAACCTCTTGCTTAAATATTCGAGTCCCTTCTCCCTTGCGTGGGCGTGTCTTCGAATAAATGCGTCGCTCTCACCCCGTACTCTTGAGGGTGTTGCAATGTGTCGCGAAAGGCACCAGAAAGGTACTTCCGTCGGAGTGGGTCTCCAGCTTGTAGCGGGTCATTCCTGAGTCCTTATCTGCCAGGGCCCGTCTCTGCACGGATGATGAGGCAATCGCGTACAAGCATGAAATGCTTCTCGGCAACTTGTGGAGGAGACGTGCTTGACACCCCACGCAGGTTTGTGTGAATGGGGGCAACGTTACATTGTTTATTACGGACGCTGAGTTTTATCGTTTAAAGAGGTTTTTGTCTGCTGCGTTCAAACTTGCCCTCCAGTCTCGAAGTTACGTGAGGGAGCACCGGGGACATATCTGCCTGCAGTGTAATGTTTCCCGACTTTCGCCTTCTTCCCGACGCTCATTCTAGTTTGTGCGTGCGTGTGTAGTCTCCCGCCCAAGATTTTGCACATGGCAGATATTCATACGGTTAGCTCCAATGTTGGAGGCCCTCGTAGATGCTGCTGGTGGATAGCCTCTAGCACGCGCATTCGTGTCTTCGTGGGCTAGACGGACGTGCACGCGGGAAAGTCCCTGTAGGAACGTTGAAACTCTGTGGGCATATCTTCTCTGTCATTCCAACATCCTGGCGGTCAATGGGCGCTCCGCCTTCCCGTTGTCAATCCGTGACGTCTATACGACTCAGTGCTTGTACTGGAGATCCTCGCGGAGCTTCTGTTCTCAATCAGCCGGCCCCCGCCGGCCACTCGTAAACGGCCGGCGCAGGCCGGTAGAAGTTCTGTATGCTGAGGAAAACACCTGTGCCCGGGACATGTGAGGGATACGTATTGCAACTACTACTGTGAGACGCGGGCTAAGAGGACGGGATCCGGCATTCGTGCGCCGAGCCGACGACAATAAGCACACGGTTGGATAAGAGAGAGCGAGAAGCCAGCTGCGCCGTCGCTGTACTTGCTGAGCGGGACAAGATACACAGCGGTGAGGGTGCCATTGTCCAGTGTATGTGCCCCACTACGCAAAGGTATATAGATGCATATGCGTGTAGGCTCGGGGAGCTGCATACATTACCCGTGTGCGCGCGCGTTGCACTTCTACGCAAACAATTTCGTATAGCGTCTAGGCGCCCAACTGCGAGTGCACGCCTACCGCGCGAGCACCGCACAGAACCTAAGCACACTGGCGTATGCGCGTGCGTCGAGCTTACGCTGGCATCGGTAATCATACATTCTGGCGTAAGGCAGATCTCGGCGTGCACGTGTGAACACTCGTAATTTCCTGTTGAAACACGTGGATTCAGGACCGCGTTCACCTCCATGCGCGGATGAGTGCCTCTGCAGGAAACACCTCTGTGTGGGAGCGAGAACAAAGTATTACGCATCAGCGCAACTGTGTGTGGACGTTATGCAAAAGGGGAGCCCGCGTATCCGAAGTGTGTTGTGGAGAACAGGCTGGGGGAGACACACGCCGGGGCATCTGCCGCGTACGTCTTTGTATTCTGCAGAGGAGTAGGAATAGATCCGTGACTTCTTTGATCACACACATACGTGTGCCTGGCGTCGCGCGTGGCACGTACATGAAAGCGCGTGGGTCTGCACTGTCAGCCGAGCTAACGGTGCAGGCGTCATTGCCCGTCGCAGTTCCCCGAGCCGATAGGCGGATAACTGTGGATCCATCATGCGGTTTGTATGCACTTCCAGGGCGTTGGCCTCTCTGTAACTTCTAATAGTCCAGCCTCTCGCTCCTACATGCGCCCGCGTGCTAATCGCGTACATGCATGTGTAAATATATGTCTGTATATGAGTATATGTATACGTAGAAATCTAGAAGCCTGCTAAAAATGAGCTTCAGGTGCATTCCTCCAGTGTATGCCCCACTGTCAAGAGACGCCCGCGGTGTCCTCAGGTGATGTCTTAGCTCTCTGTATTCATCTACCGCTCCCTCGATAGGCTCTCTTTCTTTGAACATGCACTAGAAGGTCCATCTGGCAAGTGCTTCGTGGTCATCTCCCTTCACAGGCAAACGACACGGCGCAATTCTCTTGCGCCTCCCATCTGACTCTTAGTATTGATCCGCAGCTCGATCAACAATCATTACTGCGGAGATGCGTGTAATATTAGCGCGCACACGCAAGGAAGGCGGTGGCTAGTCCGTGTACCAGGTAGCTCTCCGTGTGGGTCCGCGAGCGGATTAATCACTCGTTCAAGTATGCATGTACCACTAGCGTGTGCGACAGATTGACGCAACAGCGTCACTAGAAGCAGGAGTGGGTATTTTTGGTTTCAAAGTTGTAAGTGTGTGCTGCTGAGGTCACCATCACAGACTTTCTCAGCGACCGTCTTCTTTTGCACCTAGACATCAGCGTGCGCGGCTATTCCTTCTTCGTGTCTTCGTCTTCTTGCTTCGCTCCACCGCCGCCCTCTTCGCTACGGCCGTTTCAGGGTCAAGATGTCGTTAGTTCATTCCTGCTTTTCCGCATCCTCCTACTGTACGTCCGTAGCCTTCCCTCCGAAACATGTAGTTTGCCCGACTGTGTTGTAGTCCATATCACACTGTGACCCAGCTCTCTGCGTTTTTCCTCTGTGCTCTCATCGTTGGATCCGGTGTACCTGGACTGTTGCTGTCGACGACCTTGGCCCGCTTACTTGCTAGTGCTGATGTGCGGCATCGGCTTAAGCGCCTCTCTTCCCTCTAAAATTGTCTTCCCGCTTCCATCTCCTCCTTCTTGCTGGCGCTGTTTCCTATCACCACCTAGAGCATTCGGGTGGGAACGTATACCTCTGCGTCAGGTTTGCGAGTCGAGCACATCCCCTTCGGTTCTTTTGGAAGCCTCAGGCTGTCACATAACAGCTTTTGTTCCGCTCTCCAATCGCTCTGGACGTCCGTCCATTGTCGCCTTCGTTGTAGGCCTATGTGAACACTCCTGCTGCAACTTTCTCCACAGCCACAATGAAGGAGTCCAGGGCCGCCTCCGCGTATGCCTCCCTGCCTCTTCTCCTGCTGCCCTCTGCACTGCTGCTACTGCTGTGGGCGCCAGAGGCATTGCGGGTTCTCTTGATTGCTGCCTCGGAAGTCACCGCACCGTCTGTAGGAGGTGGCGGCCCACATCCTGCGGCGATGAGCCCACTGCCTGGTGCTCCTGGCGCAGCTCCTCAGCCTTCCCATTCACCTGCAGGACGTCTACCGGCTCCGGGGACTTCGAGTATACCGCCAAAAGAGACAGCTGCAACAACAGTCGCAGTGGCAGCAGTACCTGTTGCTCCCACTCGTCCGCAGCATGACGCATCATACGCGGTCTTTCAGCCGGCTGCTCAGTCTGATCCAGCTGCAGCCGCGGAAGGTGACATCAGTGCGGAGATCTTGGCTGCTCCGCCGCTGCCAGAACAACTGGCACCGGTTGTGAGGCTGCCTCCCGCAGAAGACAAGACGGACCGTCGCTTGGGTGCTGTTGCCCAGGCGAAAACCGGTAACGTCAAGCTCACGGAGTCTGCATTCGTGTTCTGCAGCACCACAACCCAGAGTTTTCTGCTGTAGTTGTAGTGGTCCAGCAAGTATTCCACGAGCAGCAGCGCCGGTGGTTGTTTTTTGAAGTATGATCCTCCGCATCGACTGTCTCCGTCGAAACCTTCTGTGTAGTGGCGGTTGCGCGAATGCTGCTAACGTTGCCTCTGGCTATGACAATATTGCTGCTCGCCTCGCTGCCGATCGTGTTACTACTAGGGGTGTTGCTGCTGTTTTGGCTACTGCTGGTGTTGCTATTTCGCGAGCGCCTCCTATATTCCCCTTGCTGCTGATCAGGCTGGTACTGAGTCTGCTGCTTGGCAACCGTGCTGCTGGGGAGCCTGCTGCCAGTAGTCTTGTTGCTGCTGTTGAGCCTGCCTCAACAAATCTCGCTGTTGCTAAGGAGCCTGCTGCGAGCAATCTTGCTCCTGCTGATGTGCATGCTGCAAGCAATCTTGCTGTAGCCGATGACCCTGCTGCACATAATCTTGCCGCTGCTGCTGCTGGTGAGCCTGCTGCAAGCAGCCTCGCTGCTGCTGGCGAGTGTGCCCGCAAGTCATGTTGCTACTGCTGGTGAGCCTGCTGCCAGTAGTCTCGCTGCTGTTGACGAGCCTGGTGCAAGTCATCTCGCTGCTCGTGACTGGCGTGTTGCAGAATAATCAGGCTGCTGCTGCTGCTGCTGACCTTGTTGGTGTGGTGCTAACGCTGCAGGAGATTCGTGGTACGACGGAGAGTGGGGCGCTGCGGCTGCGGGCGGCTCCTTAGATGAGGAAGCGGTTCCCAGACGTCTAGCCCCGTCTCCCTCGGATACCCGGCTGTCGGCACAGCCGCAGCAAGCCGCGTCAATAACAGAGCCGATGCCTCCTTATTCTGCTCGCGGGCAGACAGAAGAATCTGCAGCGTACGCATGGGCTCCAAAACCACCGGAAACGTCGAAAGAATTCGCCGCTGGTACTGCGGCAGTCGGCTTTCCTGATTTGGAACAGCAGGTGGCGCACGACAGCCACGAACTACTCGACATAATCGGGTATTCAGGAACTTTTCCTGAGCAGCTCTATTCGCAACGTCTGCCGCTGGAAAATGAGGAAGCGGCCGGTAGCACCGCAGGTAGCGAAGCGAGTGAGAGGCTCGAGTCACCGCCTGCAGCCGGCCCACCGCTTACACGCTCATTAGTCGACCTACTACTGACAGAAGCTGCCAAGGAAAAGGCCGGTCCCGACGGAGCAAGCGCTGGCAACGAAACAACAGACGGGAGCCGCCACGAGGCACTGTCGCTACGTGCCTTCCTGGCCCGTCTGTCCAGTGCGCTTGCCAATCTGAAAGCCCTTTCTTTCGAGCCGACTGGCGTACCTGAGGCCGCCGAAGAAGCAGCCGGACTTGCAGCGGTAAATCCGAACAAAAACGAACGGCTACCAGATGTAGGCAGCGTCGCCAAATCGGGTGCTCCCTCAGCAGCCGCCCACTATCTCATTCCACCTCCGTTGTCTGCAGCGGATCTAGGGATCGGAGGCGGCGACCCACAAGCGGCGGCGACGAACGCAGATTATAAAAGAGCGCGTGGAGCAGCACAGCGCGCAAAGCCAGCAGTCACGCTGGGAACAGCGGCGGGTGAGGCAGCAGCAACAGGCGCCGACGACGTCTTTCTAATTCCTTCCCCTCCGACGCAACATGACGGGCAGCGACTCGGGGGACTTGAGGCGCAGCCACATGTAGGCGCAGTAGGCGCAGCAGAACAGACACCAGCAAGGAGACCAGCACGAGGAGGAGGACGAGTATTTCCAAGATACAAGGGCCCTGAAGCACCCACGCCTGAAGGTTCATCAGGAGATTATATGCCCGAGTACTCGCCTCCTTTTGCTCAAGGCGCTTTTCACTCGAATGCGCCCAGCAGTGCATCACACTTAGTCTCCATACTGCAACAGATGAAAAGCAAGCCTCCCTTCACACCCAAGGCAGCAGCCGTGTTGCCGTGGGAGCAGGACCAGCAAGCGGCAGAGGAAGGGCTGGTCAGTCCTCCGAGCGAGGTGATACAGGAGGAGCCTCTGAGCCTGCCGGGGACAGAACTAAGGATAGGGAGTCAGTTGTTGAAGGAGTTGCCGCAGAACTACGGAAAAAGAGGCCCACCTGAAAACTTTTTTTTCGATGACGGAGCCTTCTTGTTTCAGAAGGGTGGGAAAAAGGGAATAGGAGATTCAGCGCTAGAGCTGATGCAGCGGAAGCCGCCAGAAAGAGGAAACCCCCGGCTTCTCCCGCGGGCCAATCAAAAGAAGACCCTGCCGGAGTTAGTGGATGCTGTCGTGTCTGCAGCCAAGGAGCGTGTTGCTGCTGTCAAGCGTGCTGCTGACGCAGGAAAAGGAGCCCTCTTCGCCCCAATCGTTGTCGAGCACTCCCTGGCGCCTAAGGGGCGGCGCCAGCAGCAGAATCTCCCTCCACTGGATCTGCAGCAACAATGGCGGCAGCACAGAGCAGGGCTATTCAAGGGGCCATCCCCGCAGCAGCTGTTGCCGGCGAGTACTCCGCCACAGTGGGGAATGCCACAGGCGCATATGACTAGACTAACGGGGAGGGGTGACAGTAACCTGGACGTTCTCAGCGATTCTAGCACCGAACAAGAACAGCAAATTCTCACGCCACACCCCGTCACGGATACGATTCACCCTACGGATCAGCCATCTGAGAAAAGAGGCGCGCCCACGCCCAGCATGGGTGAAGGGGTAAAGAAACCCGGCGACGCTCAGAAGGGACACGTGCAGAAAAAACTGAAGAAGCAATATGACCTTAAGCAAAAGGCCAAGAAGGAGAAAAAGCCCAAGCTTAAGAAAGCTCCCAAACCACAGAAGGGCGCAAGGAAAGAGGCTGGTGGCGCAGCTTGGCCCAAGGAGCCCCCACGAGGCTCTCGGCGATCTGCTCATGAAGCGAAGGAAATAGGTGTTGCCCTTCAAGAAAATGCCGCTGATGCGTTCAAGGGACTCGCTGCTGCCGCACAACCTGCTGTACAAGCAGGACCCGACGCAGATGTTCCAGTCATCGGACCTGAACGGTTTGTTACCCCGACGCCGAAGCCCACGTCTCCTAGGCAAGCTGACCGTACTTCCCCAATCGCTCCTGCGGTTCCGCCTTCGCGTCTTCATCAGGTTACTACACGACAGCCGTCAGTCGACACGAAAGCTACTGATTCACCAGACGTTGTTGCCTGGGCGAGGGAGCGGTCTAGCGCAGCTGCTGCTGCTGCTGCAGCAGGTGAGGCAGGCCTCCAGCCTGCAAAAGACAGAGCTGCGCCTGTGAAGAAAATTTCGTCAAAACCCACAAGACCCGCGTCGCGGTCGAAAGCGAAGCTGACCAAGCGCCACGACTACCTAGACGGCCAATTTCTCGTTTCTACTGAAAAAGAAAAAATGGGTTTGGAGCTCGGCTTGGGAAAGCGGTAAGAACCGAAGAGACGACACCGCAAAGCTGGTCTCCACTCACGGGCGAACGCGCGCAACGAATGTGCACTTACATCTCAGGTAAAGCCAGAATTAGTCAGACATTTTGCACATCTGTACGCGGATGGCGGGGAACAAGCCTTTGCCGCTGTGCAGATATATACATATATATATATATATATATGTACGCGTATCCACATCTACATGCGTACGTATATAGGTGCGTACGGATGGGCATGCTTACAGAACGCGTGGCTGACGTCAGCAGACGAATGTAGGATGGACTGCGCTTGGAGGTCTGACGTCCGAAGCACCCATCATCCTTGGCAGAGAAGGTGTATGTGTAGATTCTCTTTCCCGTAGCGAATCCCTATGGGGCCATCAATCCACAATACGTACACGTATGTGCGTGCACACGGGAAGGTGTGCGCGCCTATGTGCGCGTATATACACGCGGCGCCTAACGAAGCGAAGGTACGCACAGGGGCCAGCGCAGGCGGGGGCGGGCACACATACACAAAGCTACACAGTATGTTGTACGCTTGCCTAGGTTGTGCGGCTCGTACGCACACGATCCTACGCTGGTGGTAAGACAGCAGCGACCGCGACGCTTAGCTGCAGCCCATACCTCAGTCAGGGAGTTCATGCCCCCGTCTTGTATGTACCTCAAAAAGCTCCTCTACTGGTCCACGTCAGGGGTTTCCGGAGCTACGTAGAAGGCGTGTGCAGACGTGCAAGCCCCTCCTTGTCTACGTGTAGACCTGGCGCTGTCGCCGCCGGGTTAGGCGTTTACACGCGGACAAGCACATTACCGAACCACGAACACAAGTAGAAAGGCATTCGCCTCGCCACAAATGGCCGCATATATCTGTATATGTATATGTGCCAGTGTGTATAGCTGTGCGTGTGTGTGTGTGTATACACATATTTCTCTTCTTGTTAACATACACGTATCAACCGACCTGTAGACAAGTACGTGTATACGCACAGGGTTCGTCTTCGCCTTAATCAGGGTTGCGTACCGCGCTTTGGTTGAGGTACGAGCATAAATTGGTTGCAGACGAACCTGTGTGTCTGCGCAGAAGGTGCCGTCGTTACCACGAAGTCGCGCACCCCGTTCTGGCTGACATAAGGGGCAGATATCGTACAGACAAGTACGCGCAGAAACGGTAAAGCTGACACCAGGCACGTGGCGAAGAAGCCGGCTCTGAAGTGGATGAGCTGACGCGGTGTATAGATGTGTACATAGGATGCATAAAATAGACCACAGGCATGTCGCGTAGAAAAAGTCGGTATCGCGTATGGACTAGCGGCATGCCCAAATGGATGTGTATGTGAGATCTGGGTGCGCACGAAATGCGTAAAGCCGATTCGGGGCACGCAGGGTAAACGGCCACCTCTCTTTGTTGTGGCCGAAGGATTTTTGTGTGTAGATGTCGGTGTGGCTTTCCGCAGGATGGAAAGACGTGACATAGTGCACGTAGCGTGGAAGACATTGAAGGGAATGGCGGCAACCACATCTTCAAGCGGGCGTCTTCTGTACTTGCGGCTGATGAGTAAGTATTTGCCACAAAAAGCCTGAAAGCTGGTTTCCTTTCCACTTAGACGCACGCGCGTCGTGCTTCTCTAGCCATCCCTAGGCACGAGAGTGAAGTTTACTCAAGAGCCACTGTGTTCTGGAAGAGAAGTAATCTACAAAGCGTTTGCCTCCAGTAAATCTGTTTCCGCATATGCGCTTTGTTTCGGTTCCTTGTGATAGACTCCTATGTCAGCTCAGACGATAGAGTCACAAACAGAGACGCCTCAGTAGGAGGCCAGCCCCTGCTTTGCTTCGCGCACGACACCCTTTTTCAGGTTCTGTCGCATGAGGCCGTGCTGCAGACATACTCTTGGCGTTTACGTCACCGCCGGTGTCCACATACATGGCATTCTTATGTTTGCCGGCAGCCCAGTCCGTTTTGTGGGCAAGCGGGCGCCGTCTTCCACACTAGC
>SJYA01003941.1:0-43106 GCA_006410615.1 Neotragus moschatus | reverse complement strand
AACACATATATATGGAATTTAGAAAGATGGTAACAATGACCCTATATACAAGACAGCAAAAGAGACAGATGTAAAGAACAGACTTTTGGACTCTGGGAGAAGGTGAGGGTGGGATGACTTGAGAGAACAGCATGTATATTATCATACGTGAGACCTGTGTATCATCATACATGAAACATGTATATTATCATACATGAAATAGATTGCCAGTCCAGGTTCAATGCATGAGACAGGGTGCTCAGGGCTGGTGCACTGGGAGGACCCTGAGAATGGGGTAGGGAGGGAGTTGGAGGGATATTCAGGATGGGGGCACATGTACACCCATGGCTGATTCATGTCAATGTACGGCAAAAACCACTACAATAAAGTAATTAGCCTCCAATTAAAAAAAATTAATTTTTAAATAAATAAAAAAGAATCTCTCANCCTGAGAATGGGGTAGGGAGGGAGTTGGAGGGATATTCAGGATGGGGGCACATGTACACCCATGGCTGATTCATGTCAATGTACGGCAAAAACCACTACAATAAAGTAATTAGCCTCCAATTAAAAAAAATTAATTTTTAAATAAATAAAAAAGAATCTCTCATGAAACATCTTTTAAAACATGACAAAGCACAAATCCTTGCTTGATCAACCAAATCACCTCAATGGTTGTCTTATATGTTTTTAGAAGAAGCGAGGCTCGGTCTTCAAGAAACGTCCACAGTCTGACCTCGTTGTCCCAGCTGACAGGGTACTCAGAGTTCCCCAAGGTGAAGATTCTGTCAATGGCATTGTCTCCCAGCAAGTGTTCTTTCAGCTCCTCTACAGGAAACACAAACAGTCGTCTGTTAGGGGAAACAGCACTACTTTCATACTAACCAGCAGCCACCTCACAAAACAGCCTCCCTGCAGCATCCTCGTCCGCGGTGAAGTGCTCCCTTCTCGCTGGCCAGTCAGAGCAGGGTCAGAGCCTGACCTGTCTCGGGAAGGAAAAAGCGGGGAGGTCTTCTTGATCGGCATCTAGATCAAGCCTTGCTTGGCCAGCACTCCGCATCTCACTGTTTTTAGGAGGGGTCTTGAGACCCTTTAGATGGTTTCAGAAAATGCTTCTTAAAGACCATCTGGAGAGACACACCCCTTATTCTGAGAACACTCTTCCCGGAAACCGTGAGCCCAGTCACACCAATTGGGTAGAAGAGACATTCAGGTGAGCAATGCAATCAGGGAAGACAAGCGAGAGCACAAGAGCCCCGTGACCCTTCTAGATTGAAATCTGATGGTACCAGTTCCAGCAGCTGACCTGACAAAGCTGTCTGTCTCACCCTGTAACAAGTAAATCACAAAGTGAAACAAGAAAATGAACTAGAAAAATCTTAGTTAATGAAAAAAATGTGCCTATACCCCTCACTTGTCAGGCATTTAAATAGGAATTACAAATAAACACAAGTGCATATCTCAATTACCTTCAAATACATGTAAGAAGAGGAAAGAATTCAGCAACTGCTCTGAGCACTTTATCTCCTGGCACATTATCTTCAAAAGACCAAAACGTGCTGATCCTATTCACGCTCAAGAAGCACACCCGTGCTTCTTATGTAATTATGAGACAGTGTCTCTTTCAGAGCAAAATGCCCCACAGCTGTCACTATTTACAATTCAAATGGAAGAACTTCTGCTGCCAGCGAACCAAACTTTTATTAGTATTAGTGAGAATGATTCAAAGAAGGCATCAATTGTCTTGACATGACAAACTGTCTATGACTACAGAGAAACTAGAGAATCAACGAACCTAAAATGATTCAAAAGCAGGGTTTTTTTTTTTAATAAAATAGAAGTTAATCTAATATTCAAAAACAAATTAAGCTCCATTTGTTAGCAAAAGATCGTGAAAAATTCAGGATTTTAACATTTTTTAGCTATAGTTTTATTCTTTGTATAAAGAATATAAACTTCTTGGGTGGAAGAAGTATCTTTTTAGAAGTCCCCAATACTAAGGTTCCTATCTTTTTTTCTTCCTCAAGCTATGCGAGTTTCATCCTTTAATGAATGCTGGGAAACCAAGGAGCTGAAGCAGAGCTCTCTGCTGCTCTTCAGTGAAACCGGCCTGACTTCACACACCTGGAGAGATAAAACCTAGGAAAGGCCATCCACTTGGGAAATGAACACAGCCTCCGGGAGCAGGCTTCTTTCTCTCTTCCCTGACTCACAGACCCTTCCTGGATTTCCTGCACTCACAGGCCTCCTCACCACCCCCTTTTCCCCTCACCCCAGCCACCATGAGAGCATGGTTTGGTGGCCCCCAGCCTGGCTCCGTGTCAAAGACCCTGCAGCACTAGGATCTCTTCCATGGACTGCAATTCCTGCAAACCAGCAGGAGCCACAAGGGGGCCTGCGGCACAGACTCTGAGCTGGCTGAGCTGGTCCCAAGTCAGGGTCACTGCCTGTGAGCTGAGTGGCCACGTTTCTCTCCTCATGGCACAGGAGACTCTATGTCAGTCAAGTGGGAAGCCCTGCCTCCCTCCCACAAGGCGGCTGAGAATGAACAGCCTGCGCCATAGTCCTCTACAAATGCAGACTCTGACACAGTTAGATAATCTAAGATTATCTCTAAGTTTTCTCCCAATGCAGTAGAGAATTATTACAAAAGCCCCACATAGAGTGGGGCTCCCAGATTTCAGGGGTCGTCATCATCATCACTGCTCCTAGTTATAAGCTTCTTCAGGCCATGAACTGTGACATGTGAACTCAACTCTGTAACCCTACCTTATATGCAAGAAAAGCCCGCAGTTAACCATAAACTCGTGTCCACTAAACTGGAGGGATGGCTCACCACCACACATAGAAGCACAAGCTCTCATTCAAGTGACAGGGAGCCAGAGCAGTGTGGCTGTGAATGAGGGATGAGGACCACCGTGCATGTCTCTGGGCTTTGCAGTTGGGGTCCAAGTGGCCTCTCTGTGCTCCGGGACTCAGATTCTCCCACCTCCCTCCCGATGACCAGCCGGATCCAGGCAGCACGTCTCTGGCTGCAGACATGAAGACAGGGAGCAGGGCGGCAGAGCCTAGCAGGCTCCCTTCAGAGCCCAGCACTTCTGCTCCGGCCCAGATGCCCTTGCTCCAACGCTCGGACAGCCTCACACTTGTCTTTTCAACCAGGGGGCACTTGCTCGCTTGCTCACTCTTTCCCACCCAATCTGTTGTGCACAGGATCCAAGTTGCTTTACAACAAGAGCAAACTCACACGCAATTAACAATGGAACCTCAGGACCAGGGGATTTGGAGGAGCGTATTTTCCGATGAAGAATGAAACATAACTGCAATAGGTCACATCTCAGTACTAGAAACCCCAAATGGCTTGTCTTACAGAAACATACAATCAATGCTCAATACTATATATATATGAAACTCTTTTTGTGCCTGAAGTAAGAGGTTACTGACAAGAATATTTTGCGATTTAAACAGGTTCTGTTTGTAGTGTTATGTACTCCAACTGGATGCCTGGCATTAAAAGGCCTGTTGGCAATTTTGGATCCAAACCACAGAGCTGGTTAACAGATGAAGGCCTCTGGCCCACACAGGCCTCAGCCAACCCCACAACTTCAGTGACAACTGCCCCCTCACTCATCCAGATGAATTAGAGACATCAGACCCCATGAGTACACTGAGGCTCTGTCGTCCTAGGTAAATAAACACATCAAAAACTTCCATCTACGAATGTAGAATCTGATATGATTAGATAGTCCAAGATGTTATACGTTTTTTCCTAATGCAATAGAGAATTATTTGTTTATTACAAGCGAATATTGACAACACATCGAGGATTTAATAAAAAACTTCCAGGATGAAACATCATTTTCTTCTTTTTCCAATATTACCATCTTACCTCCTCCCCCAAAGTGCTTTAATTTTAAGCAGTTTTATCTTTAATCTGAATCCCTCTGCCTCACACTTCATGAATTAAAAGAAAAAAAAAAAATCAACATTTTTTTTCCCTGAGATGATTTACCTTCGGTCATGCAGAAAACTCGGAGAAAAGCCAGCAGCTGGGCGGAGATGGGTGGCTCCGTGAAATGCAGGGCAAAGACGCTGGAGCTGACAAGAGAAGAGGCCGCATCAGTCCCGGGAGCCCACTCCTGCCCACCCGCTCCTCAGGGAGATCTCTAAGCCTGCTCTCAGTGTGGTAACCCTCAGGGAGCACCAGGCCAGCCAGAGGCCCCCCTGCTTCTCCCCCGAACTCTAAATACACAGCGTTCAGTCCTGGAAAGATGCAGCAGGGCTGGGCCGGCCCAGGAGGACGGCGCAAACTGCCACTGCCAGCGGTCGCCGGTCTAACAGCCTCCACCTCGGGGGCACACGACACACTAGAGAACCGACCACACCCACGGTTCCTAACAAGAGGGTAATGATAATTTACGTTGAGGTCACATTTTAATCATTAATCAAATATTGACAAGTTCAATAAAAAAAGGTCTGGATAATCCATTTTCATTAAGAATGGTTCCTCCGTTCCCTGGAGAACTACTAAATCATAATTCTTGTCTTTATCATTGTGCACCTCAAATGCAAGAAAATCTTAAAAAATTTAACCAGAAATTCTTGAAATCACTGAGGATCGTGACTTCATTACAGAAACTAATGGTGGCAAAGAATTAAATGAAACAAATTGATCCAGGTCATTAACCTTTTCAAGGTGAAAGGCATTAATGACATGGAGGCACTGATTTAACTGAAGGAGGATTTGAGGCCACATACCCTGGAACTGACTGTGGATGCTTTCAACGACACGATTATGTTCATCTGAAAACGCTGATAAATCACCATACATCTAACGGTTTAAATTCACAGTATAATAGGGATAAAGGGATTAAGACAAACTACAGTGGAGGAGTTGCATTAACTCGCCAATTAAACACTCTGCGACTGGAAGTATTTCAAGGGCCAAAGGAGAGAGCTGACAGACTGTGTCTACGTACGTTGGGATGCCGGCGCGAGCCAGGACCTCGGCCTTCATGGCGTACAGCCGGTCACTTTTACTCACTCCAAGCTTTATTTTCACTCTGTCGTGTGAATTATTGTCAAAGAAAAAACCACTGTGGATCACAAACTCTGCATTTGACCGAGTGCCATAAAAAATGTAAATCTGAGATGCAGTAAAGAAAAAATAAAGGGATATAAAAGAAACTTAACATCCATTCTCAGTACAAAGCAGGGCAAAGGGTCAGTTCTCATACATTTACCGGGACTTTACACTAAGAGGACGGACAGCCCTGAAGGAACCACACCCTGTTCCGAAGGCCTGGTGAGGCGGGCCGGGCCTGCCGGGTGAAGAGCGCCCCCCTAGGCCTCCCAGCACACAGAGGAGCCAGATCCCGTCCCAGCCTCTCTCATAACCCCTCCCTGCCCAGGCACAGCGATACTGTCCCTTTACAACTGCACATTACAATTCATTACAATTCTCCCCTCCTCTGACCACCAGAGTGTCTGGCGGAAACCCATTTCTAGAGGCTGCGGCAATTCTGCACGCAGCAGAGGGGTGATGAACTTTCCTCCGACACTTGGTTAGGCTGACACTTTTCACTCTGTCTCCATGAGAATGTCAGTGGCCTGTGTTAGTTCCTGCTCACGGCTGACAGAGTACAGGTGTTCTTACCTGCATGTCTGCAAGCGGACTGAGAGCCTGAGCCCCGCCCACCCTCGCCCCAATTATTACTGAAAACAGATTCAAGAGGGAAGTATAAGAAGACAGCTCTTGTGGGTCCCGATTCCCTTATGATTTTGCCACTTAAATACACAGCCTCGTATAAAGAAGGTTCTAATCCAGAGAGAAAGATATGAAAGCAACACAATTTATATAATGGAAAAAATCTACTGTCCTACTGTCGTAACACAGAGCTGATTCTCAGTGGACAGTGTTACACATAGTCGGGCAGTTGTGCAGTTCTTCCTCCCTGGCGGGCCCAAAGGTCCCATGCAGAGCACGATATGTTTATCCTGGCTTTGGCTCCTAGAACATACTCCTTAAACAAGCCTTAAATACAAATCTCACAGTGTGAGCTGAGGGTCTCAGGCAGAACCCACCTGCTCTCCGGCCCGGAAGTCCTGCAGGGCCACACACTCGCAGCGGTCGTCCTCCAGGTTGTAGCCGGTGGTGATCTGAACACGGGAGGGAGGGGACAGGATAGCGTGAGTGCTCTGGCTCAGATGGGCCTTTTTTTTTTTTGGCCATTAGAGGATAAGAAACACTCAAAGCTACTTAAAAAGGTGCATTTAGCCCTGCTTCATCAAACTGAGCAGTTATTTTATTTTCATTAATTCTGTTCACACTAGACATCCTCCTGGAAGACCCCAAACCTGCAGTGAGAGACATACCCATCAGAAAATGTACACATTATCCCTTGCTGGTCTCAACCAAATACAATTATTCATTACATAGTTACCACCTTTGAGCCCATCCACCCCCAACCTCACAACACAGGACAAGCGCTCCCCCAGGATGAAGCATGATCCCAGAATTGTGAAAGCGAAACTGAAGTCACTCGGTCGTATCCAACTTTTTACAACCCCATGGACTGTAGCCCACCAAATTCCTCCATCCATGGGATTTTCCAGGCAAGAATACTGGAGTGGGTTGCCATTTCCTTTTCCAGGGGATCTTCCCGACCCAGGGGTCAAATCCGGGTCTCCAGCATTGTAGGCACAAGCTTTACCGTATGAGCCACCAGGGAAGCCTGTAACTGACTTGCAAATAGCATCTTTTTCTCCTATTTGGCCACTAAGAACCCAATGCGGGTCTTCTACTGGATCAAGAATCAGGGAAAAGAAAAATCCTGTTTCCACATTATATACATATTTTACTCTAAAACTCGAAAAACTCAAACTTTCAGACAAGCAAAAGAAAACCACAACAAGTTAGGTGCATGCTCTCCACTTTCTTTATGCTGAAAGCTATACTGTGAGTTTCTAAACCCCCCAAGCACCGACTACGGGGAAAACCTGCATCTCCCATCGCTCCTGTCCTGGGGGCGGGGGCGGGGGGGCAGGGGCAGCGACACTGAGGCCCGGCACTCACAGCCCCACTTAATTCTCTGGGCCTCAGCTGGTCAGCATGTCACCTTCCAGGTCGTCCTATGGATTCCATCTGTCCAGCCGTCCCCCTGCTTGTTCATGCCTGGCTTATCATGTGCAAAACCCTCCCAACTGGTCTCAAGTTCCTGCACCGTCCCCCCTGCATCCCTGGGGATATAGACTGTTGACTTCTTGTTTACAGCCTTTCAGTGGTGCTCTCCTTTGCCTTCAGAAAAACAGATCCAAACTGTGGAGCAAGGCCAGCTTTCAAGGTGCCTGGAGCCTCCTGACGGCCTCTGGACCTGCCGCTCTGGCCACTGGCCCCGCTCCCTTGTGCTTGCAGCTGCCGTCAGCCCGTTTAGCCTGAGCCCTGGCCTCTCTGGAGGCCTCCCCTCATCCCACCTTCCCTCCGTGCCCCCCAAAACCCCTCCCACCCCACAGCAGGGCATTTATCTGGGTACCTGCCCCTGCCAGCCAGACCTGCAGCTGGACCTTTCTCACCTCTGGGCCTGCAGCTTGGCTCACCGTGCCTAACACCCGATACTGCCCCTGCCCTTGACAACATCTGTCTGACAAAGCAACCTCCAGAGGGGGAAGAATATGGTCCCTCAGGGCAGCCCCCCCATATCTTAAAGGGTCTGTGCATGTAAACGCAGTGACTTCAGTCGTGTCCAACTCTCTGTGGCCCCATGGACTGCAGCCTGCCAGGTTCCTCTATCCATGGGATTTCCCAGGCAATAATACTGGAGTGGGGTGCCATTTCCTTCTCCAGGGGATCTTCCTAACCCAGGGATCATACCTGCATCTGCTGCATTGGCAGGTGGGTTCTTTACCCTCTAAGCCACCAGGAAAGCCCTAGAGTGTCTGTAAATGCTCATTAATAAGTCTGATCTCCCCATTCTATCCCAGAGAATCAGAATTCAAGACAGCTTCACGTGCTATTTCCTAATAAAGGTGTCAACAGCTCAAAAGATTACTTCTGAGTCTAGGGAAAGGCAGGCCAGATAACACTACTCTCTAAACCCAACATCCCCAGAACCAATGGCTGAGGAGACACACACCGAGAAATCCGTACACTTGTGATCTGCAAAGACCAGAGAGAAACAGGAAAGCGATGAGCACGTCATGAAGCCAGCTGTCCCAGCTCACTTTCACTCACAGAACAGCGTAAACACTTGATAAAGGAAATCACAGCCAGAGGAGGCAGCGGGGCAGTCAGTGCAGAGGCCCCGCGGTGGGCGTGTAGGGGAGCAGTCAGTACAGAGGCCCCGGGGGTGGGGCGCGGGGGGTGGCGTGTGGGGGTTCCAGGGTCACAGGCCGGGCAGGCACTTTTCTGCCCCTGCAAACACCTGGGCTTCCACCTTGAGACTGAAGCCTGATGAGCATCTAAATGTTTCAGACTTTTCAACACTCAAACAGAAAGGCCTTGGGGAAGAACTTCCCAAAGCCCTCTCATCCCGACTGGCAGAGGCAAGACTCAAACCCAAGGGCCAATCGTCCAACATGCTCCACCTGCGGGCACAAGTACAGGGGCCCCAGATGGCTGGGAAGCAGCCTTCTCTGTATATATAAATGGACCGACCTCGGGGAAGGGCGGGCAGCCCAGTGCCCCCTGGATCTTACCCAGGCACGCAGAATTCAGGTACAGCTCAACACGACGCCTGCAGACTTTTCTGTGTGCTTCTCCCAGAGGATGGGAGTGGTTCCCTGCGCCAGGCTCCGGCTGCCCCAGAGCCAGCCCCTTCCTTCCTCATGACCTTCCTCGCTGCTGCTGGCTTGGAATCACTGCCACAGAATCTGACTCTCCCATCCCCTCCCCCGTACCCAGGTGCAGGCACGCTGTCAGAAGCGTGCAGGGTTGCCCGGTTACTGATTTCTGTCTCCTCCCTCAGTGGCAATCAGATCAGACAGACAACGGCTGTCAGGACAGACACACACAGAGAAGAAATCTACTGTCTGAAAAGCTGAGCCTTAATTTCAAATACCTCACTTTAAAAAAGAGATTAACTGTTCAGATGTATGACATGCAACTTCACAGTGTTAAAATAGATTCTGAAATCCTCCCAGATAGAATTTCCCATGGAGTCTTACAATTACAATGGCAAACAGTTCAACAAAGGTGCAGCAGAAAGAATTAAGTATGTGGAGAAAGTAACCATTGAAAGGAGAAGTACTAACATCTCACATGAGCCTTCTCAAGGTCAGCAGTGTTCCTGCCCAAGCTGTGGTGGCTTAAAGACTTGGTGAATAGTGTAGAAAAAGACAGCATGAGCAGTCATCATCAATTTAGTAATTTTATTACGAGATAAACTTTTTTTTTTAAACTTTTAGGGGGAAAATGTGAGTAGTGTACATGGAAGCAACATAAAACCAGTCTGTGTGTGAGTGTGTGAAGAGGCAGATGCATGGGGAGATTCTCAGAAAGCCAGCGCCCAGCTGCCCCGGAGCCACCGAGTTGAGCAGACCACGGGGTCCAGGACTGGCAGGAACCCTGAGTCTCACCTTGCAGAGGCTTCTGTTCTGTTTCACAGGTTTTGTTTACAATAAATGTGTGCTTCTTACATTTTAGAAAGAAAAGAATAAACCCCAACAATCAATCAAGTCTGGGAACCAATGTCTTAATCCAAAAGAAGAAAAACAAAAATGCTACAGCCAAAGATTAAAAGCTATTTGAAAAATTTTAGAATTTCAATATGATAACCAGTTCAAAACAGCTCTGAAAGAAAAAGAAAAGAGCAAAATCTAAAATTTTATTAATGAAAATAAATGGTAAAACATGCTAAGAGCAGCTCGGAACAGCCAATGAAGCACACCTCAATCAAGGCGCAAGCACAACTGGAAAAGTCTCGCTATCTCTTCCCTGCATTGTAAGTGCGCGGTCGCTAGACCTCCCCAGATTAGCTCTAGGGTGCTCTATCTTAAGTGTCTGGGAAATGTTACATGTGTTCTGGCCATTTTGTGGAATTACATGTAGAAGACTCATTTGCAGCATTTTTCTAATCTATTTATAATACTGCTAATAATAACAAAGAAAGCTGACAGTGAGAAAAGATGAACAAAAAACTAATCAAACCAGTATACGATTATAACATGTAAGTTCAAAACATCCTGAAGCTGACTCTCTCTCCGACACTGATTTCAGGAAACCTCTCTCGGATGCCATCTCTGCACAGAGCAGCACTCTCTTCTGTGGCTCACGGCTGAAAGCACGCTGAGCCACAGAGGCAGGCTCCTCTGCGCATCCTGACTAACCATCATCGCGGCATCTCCCTGTCTCCTTAGCATCCTCTGACACCAAGTCCTCTGAGGCCAAGTGTACCTCCCCCGCCCCACCGCCAGGGGCACCAGGACAATTAACACCAGGTTAATCAAGAGGGCCGAGGACGTGTCCGCCCATCAGGTGAAGGAGTGGGCCAGGGGACAGAAGAGAATCAGAGAAGCGTAAAGAACTGGAAATCAGTCAGTAAGGAGAGAAAACCAGCAACACAGAAGGAAACAGCAGGAAGGAGATAGGTTTCTTTTCTTTTATTTTTTAATAAATCAGTATTTTGAAAAGAATCAGGAAAAAGAAACTTTGGTTTAGCCTGTGGTCCTTAGATAAGAAAATGTATGTCTAGGCTTAGTACATAAATGCTGTTCATTGTGGCTTCTGAAAGTGACATAAGACTCCCATTTTCAGGATTAATAATAAACACAGGGAGAAAACCTCCAGCCTCTACTCGAGAGGGGCAGGGCAGGTGGCAGGTTTGGTTCCGTTTGCTCCTCTGGGAGGGGAGGTTGGGGAGAGTGACCTGAGGCAGCCCGCCCCGTCCCGTCCTGTAGGCATGACCCAGGAGGGGCGGTGGGGAGAGTGACCTGAGGCAGCCCGCCCCATTCCAACCACACATGACCCGGGCGGTGGGTGCTCACCAGGCCGCTGGTGTGGTTGCACATGTCCCACAGGGGGATAAGTGCAAGGGTCACCCGGGAGCCGTCCTCCGTGGGAATCTGGTTTTGTCGAGTCATAACGGAAGAGACCGCCCACCTGCAACAATCCGAAGAAAAGAGGCTGATTAGGGCCGGCACATCATAGAGCCCAGGGCAGTCACAGGTACCTGACTTCTCAAAATCCTTTCCTAAGTTGCAAAGGTGACAAGTAGTCACCTTCATCGTCATTTACAGTTTACTTTTAGAGTTGGTTGGGGACGGGGTCGGGGTGGGGGTACGGGTATGGAAGGAAAGGAAGCCAGGGGCAATCAAGGAGTCAGCGGTTAAGGGTGGGGGGTGTTTCTGAGGGAGAAAGTGGCCTGGAAGGAGGGCTGGCTGACACCACAGCTGGCCAGTTCTCTGCAGGAACCGAGCTGGGCGGCCAGGGGGACCCTAGGCCTCTTTCACACAATCGCTGACTCTGTTCCTACTTGGAGCCTCAGTGAAAAGCAAGCAATATAACTCCTTTCTGATCAGAAACCCTCTAAGCATGCTTCAAAATGTGGAATGCTATTTTTTACTATGCTGTGCACTACACTGAATCTTTAAAAAAAAAAATTTTTTTTAAAAAGCCCCTACTTCAAAGCACTAAAATAGTCTACTTAGAAAGAAAAAAGATCCCCAGGACCTCCCCACACTAATGTTAATATTAATCTCAGGCAGCACTTGGCTATAACAACTAATCCCTATCAATACAGGTTAGTGGAAATTTCCACATGGCTATGAAAATGCAGCTATTTACCTCAGCTGGCCGGGGTAAGTTGGAAAAGACTTCTTTTTTCTTAAAGGCTTTAAATAGTCATGCAAACCACTTCTTATCAAAGCTCTTTGCACTTCTGAGACCCCAAATTCACTGAGGAACCACCCTCTAGCACATGCCTCACGCACATAACCACCCGCCATCACCCTCCCACACACCAACCTGTAGTCCTCGTAAGTGAAGGAGTCCTTCAGGGGCAGTTTGTGGGCATGAGGATGGGTCTGGGAATGAGGAAGTTTTAGAAAGCAGAGGTGAAAAGAGAAAAAGGGAAGACAGAAATCAGTCAGCGGAATTTCATTATTTAGCTGCCTAACGGATCCTAACAAGAGCCAAATGAAGCAGGAGGCGTCCAGCCGCGCTACTGAGGGCTCATCGTGCTATTATGCGCTCATACATCACTGTCAACTTAATTTGTTGTGCCCAGCAGCCGCCATAAATCTGCTGCTTGTATTCTGATACCAGGGCCCACAGACAAGGCACACAAATAAAATTTAAGGTGGACTGAGTTTACAAAAGGTAGGCACACCCACACGGTGAGTATCTGATCAACACAGAAACCCAGAGCCCAAGTCAGGTCCCACCTGCCTCCACATCCTATCCCATACTGTGCCCTTACCAAGAGTCCAAAGCTCTTCTTACCTCAGTAAAAGGAGCAATTAAAGGTACTCGAATAAACTGAAACTTCTCTCATTAATCTCTGACTTAAAATCATTTAGAAGGAAATCAACTTGTTATGTGCAAATGAATCACACACATGGCAGATGCAGCTCAAATACAGAAAATCAAGAAAAAAATACAGTTCTGTAAATTATGAATTAAATTTTACAAACAAATATAATGAAGATAAAATTGAGATCGGCACATTTAAACCTCACTATTTTTTTTCTCCTCTAGACAAAAGATGATTTGGAAAAAAAAATCCCAAATTTCACACATTGGAGAAAATTTTAAACATATCAGGTTCTCGCTCCATAACACTCTCCCCACACACACCTTAGACCTTTCGAGCACTTAAAAAAACTTTGTCTCAATTAAGAAATTAAAAGCTGTAACGGTATAATTCTAATCTTCGGTTTCCATTACAAGCTGATAGAAAGACTGCAGTAAGCGATCAAATGAGCAAATGGTGATTTCTGAGGCGCCCGCGCAACCCGGCTGCACTGCCTCTGCACTGCTGTCAAGGCGTGCAGCCCCATGCAGCATGCGGTCTCTGCTCTTGACGCACTAGCTTCACAAGCACACGGCAGTCTATCATCGCTTACTGCAATGTACTCGCTGGCACCGGCACGCAGGACAGTGGGGGATGAGGCAAAAGTGGCTCGAACAGTAAATCAATTAGAAAACAAAAGCTGGTGCTCCACGCACAATTTTAGGCAAATTATATATTACAAGAGGCTGCCAATTGGGTGCCAGCTCCCAGGTGCCTGGTTCTCCCCTCTAACCCTCAACCCAGTTTTAACCCTTTGGAAGAAAAGTCAACATAAGGAAATACACAATATTGTGACGCTGTGACAATAAAAATGTGATAATAATAAAAATGAAATTAAGGAAGATACAATTTAACATAAAAATAACCTCCTGCCCAGGGGCATTCTCTCGCTGCATTTTCTAACTAGGAAGATGAGGCAATCCTGTTTCTGGTTCAAGCACAGCAAAGATGGGAGGAGAAGCTTCCCATTAGCTCTTCTTTGAATAGATGAAATGTAAGGCTGTGCTCCAAGACTCCTAAAGATGCTTATATTTAATTATCGAACTTGACCACAACGGTGCTCGTGTTTTTTTCTCATAAAAGTACAAATTCAGCAGACAGGAACTTCCCTACACCCCAAACCATGATAAGTACCATAGAAAAGCTTCCAAACTTTAAAGAAAGAGAATTCCATCGCTAGAATCTCCTTTCACTTATAATGAAGTTTCTCACAGTCTGACACACTAGAAATGCAGCCCAGCCCATCTCTCCTCAAACTCTAGGAGGCGGGAAAGCATTGCTGCTTTTGTTATTTTAAAATATTTTAAGTTCATTTAAACTGTGTAATGCACTACGGTACTTTCAAAGTTGGTAAATTCCAATGCTAAAACTGTAAGCATTAAAAATTTCACCCCTCCCCCTCAAAAAGTTTCACTTATTGGAGAAAAACGAGTTTTCAAAATTAGAACGCTGAATGTCACAATGACTTGAAGAAGAATGCTCCAGACACTCAAACATCTTTAAATAGCTTTGGACTCTAAGAAAACTCTTCAAACAAGGGCCACCTCCCTAAGGGCCAAAAAGATGGAAAATTAACTCTCAAAAATGTCTTCCTTCCTACTATTTATACACATTTCTTACCAAAAATACAAGTTCATGTTCACTGTCCTGACAGTCGTAAAGAAAACTCAAGGGAAAAAAAATGTGCAAATGCTTTCTGCAGATTAATTTTGAAGATTATTTTCACTGTAGAGTTATGTAATATTTGCAGAAGCTCTTAGAAACAGTTGTTCTTATGTGCTTAAAAAATAAGGTGTGTCCACTGTACGTAATTCTGGTTTAAAAAAATATTTATATTCTGCCAAACACATTCACTTAACAGACTGAAGTGGAATTTGAGACTATAGAGAAAGGCAAGTAACTGCCATCTCAATGGGGCTCTCACTACTGTGACACCAGCGCCACCTACTGGCATCATAGTGGAATACATTAGAGCTGCAGGGTTCTTGAATTAACAGTATTTCCCAGGGTGTGAGGCCTTCAGAGCAACTTACCCTAAACCCAAACTGGGTTTATCCAGAGTAATTACTAGCTCAGCTTCACTCAAGAGAAATTTGGTTTGTTAAAAATAAAAAATCTAACCTGCCCCTTCAGATTATTATATAATAGCTTTACAAGATTATTAAAACATTCAAATATTGAAATGATTTGCATGGGTGAAAAGCATTTAACTTTAAATATAGGTATTTTCACACACCCTGAAAAAATAAACAAGAATAAGAAATCTATTCCAGACACTGTTTAAACTCTGGACAGATTTTTTTTTTTAAACACATTAAATCTCAAGGTTTAAAAATACATCTTCCAAAAATTACAATATTAATCTGAAGTTTCTTGCAAGTTCCTAAAAATGTTCTTGGATGAAACTTACTATGCTTATACTTTATGGGGAGGATAACTGAACATTTCTCACTTTATAGAGCAAAATCCTATAACAGTTTTATCTCTAGCAGAAGACAGTCCTAACATGTTACCTTAAAAATAGAAATCTAAATGAAAGCAGAAAATGTGGCTAATTGATTTAAGTTGAGATAGCTGTTTCCAGGATGTACCTACCTACACACTGGATGGTGAGGGGCTGTCTGGCTTGGACAACAGTGGCCCCATAAACACAGTTTAGAAACCAGCCATAGATTTTCTGCTGACTTTTAAAGTGATTGATATTTTCACTTTCTTATGTATTATAAATATTCGAAGTTGAGATATGAACAGTTGCTGCAGCTCATGGTGAGACCTGAAGCCCTGCAGAGCTCACTTTTAAAAGAGGATTCTTGTTTGCTTATGTCAAGCCCGGCAGCCCAGAAAAGCCCTCCCCAGTCCCTCTTCTAGCAGAGGCGGCGTTCCAGATGAGACACAATAATACTGTACCTAGTACAAAATAATCACTGTGTTTGGGAAAGATTAATATCTAAAATCGTTTGTTTGGCTTCAATAAAAAGAAGTAATATTGCTAAATATGTAAGTATGACATTTTGAAGAATTTACCATATTGCATGGGTCTGGTAGCTATGCTTAAGGAAATTAAAAACCACTACAGTCAGCATATTTCATCCTTATTAAAGTTCTGTCTTGAACTATCACTCACATAAAACAAAAATAAGCCAAGAAGGAATTTAAATAAAAAACCTATGGATTACAAGAGTTTGAATATGAAAATAATGAACAATATTCTGGCTTTAAAAAATTGATTTAGCATGCAGCTTCTCTTTATAGTCCCTTGATAAAAATGAAATCTCCCTAACAAACACTTAATAAAACCTGTCAATATCTCTAGAAAGAAAAATGACACAAACGCATTAAGTATTAAATACCCTTGGAAAAAGTCACATATTCCATGAATTTTTGATGTACTATCTTGACATTAATGTAAAACCTTGATATTTATAATTGACAGATATTTAATAAAGTATAAAAGAAGATGGCTGCTGTGTAGCATGCAAATTCCTCAGGTTGATCAGAAATGAAAGATACAGTCATGTACTTAAAACTAAATAAACAGTTAATATGTGCTGCACGAATCAGCTGCAGTCTTATTTTAAGCTCACACAACAAACCTTCGCAGAGAAGCAAAATAAGCAGAATTCATTACTACGTGAATTCCTAATTCAAAAGCATCTCGTATGTGAAACGGTTCTGAAACAGCTCTGCACATGAAACAAAATATCTTCGAGTTAAAGTTGATTTTGTTTTTAACATTTGACAGTAAACATTTCAAAAATAAAGATAAGCACTTTCAGAACTACATGGAGAGGTATTTCCTAAAACAATTGAAAAAAACACACACACACACACACATTTATCTGGAAGAAAGATTCAACATCCTCTGAGGAAATTAAAAAAAAAAAAGGATTAAAACACACAAATGGTCTCTAAGACACAAACACTTCTCGAAATTAGATCTTTACTTTTCTGAAAAATATTCATCTCTAACCTTAACCAGTTTTTATATGGAAACTGAGTTGAATACATTTAATAATCACCTTCCATGAGGCATTTAAATATATTAAAAGAAAAGTAGCACACTACAAAAAAAAGACCCCTAAATACTGTATTTTTAAAATTTATAGCCTGCTACAATATATTATCAATTGTTAATTTGAGAAATATACACGGTAGTTCAGCAACTTATTAATGGTTCTACAGTATCAAGAATGACCAAATATGATTTAGAAATTGTACCTAGTTTGCTCTGATTAAACACCACAGCAGCACGCAATTAGAACTTTCCAACTATAATACGTCACAGGTTGTATTTGGCATACATACTAAAAGGCAGGGGACAGGGAGGAGAAGGAACATTTACACTTAGAACACTGAGGTTCCCCTTCTAGCTCCAAAAGCAGGCTAATTGGAAGCAGCGTGTCAGGCAGCGATTTCTAGTAGGTCCGTCAACCCTCCTGCTCATAGTTCATTTTCTAAGTGGATATAACACAGTTTAACAGAATGACAAATTGCAAAATATCTACTGAATCTAGAATTTAGTTTTGATGACCATAAATCAGAATTAAAGCACGCCTGGTTCATACATTTGGCTCTTGAGGGAAAAAAATCAATTTTTAAGACTTTTATTTTTAAACACAGATTACATCCAACTCTTTAGGGAATTCTTCATCATAAAGTTCTCTGAACTCACTCAATATGATCAAATAAATACATCAATACACATTAAATTTAAACTGCTTGCTTTTTGCTTATATATATATATATATAATTTCTATGACAAATATGTATTACCTTAAAATAGAAAATTTTATTTAATTAAGAAAATGAATTAGTGGAGAAACATCAACACTGTTCAATAAATTCATAAAATTACTTTACGATGGAAGAAGAATATTTTTCTTATTGAAACACTGAAATCTATAACCTACATCCAGTTTAGATTAAACTGAAATCTACGAAACACTGCAAAAAATATGCCTGTTTAAAAACTTTACTGGTTACCATTTGTATTCCCTGAAGAGAGGCCATCGGCTATGAATCATAAATTTCGTCATAATCAATCTACACTTTGACTGTCAATCATTTGTTCACTCAACAAATATTCAAAGAGATGAACAGGTTAGGACTAGAAATTCAACGCACGTCGTCTTTACTGTCTGCCTTGAGGTGCACAGCGCTCTGAGAGGCGGACGCTGTCACCACTCTCAGAGGGGCCTGCCTGGCGGCAGTTAGATAAGCAACTTTAAAGAAAGGTGAAGCCAGAAGTTACAGCCTAGACACCCTCCCTCCGGGCCGCTGTGTCGGCCTGGCCCTGTGCCCTTCTCCCATGCGTGCACATCTGGTTTATGTTTCCTGGCCCAAGGAGGCAGGGGGGCAGGGGCCATGTCTTGTCTGACCACTCGGGGATCCCCAGTATCTTGCGGGCGCCTCGCCGCCTGCCCACCCCAGTGAGAGGCAAACACTCCACCTGCCCTTTGCCCTGGGCGGCAGGGGGAGCTGTCATAGCGCTTATAGGATTTCTTCTGTGTGAACCCGCTGTGGCCTCCATGATAGGTGAGCAGACGAGAGGCAGCACCAGGGTCACCAGGCAGGTTGGCTGTGACCAGATTACAGCCCTGGGTTATCTGGTTTCCATGTTCCTCTTCAGAGGGCCGTGCCCCATGGGCATCCCTGCCACCCAGAGAAACCACCCACATGCTTCCAGAAAAGCCGGTCTGGGTTTCCTTGCCTCTGTATTCCATTTCTTTTGAATGGAGTATTTTTCTACAATAGGGCCAAAGGATCTTCTCTGTTTTTTGTTTCCCCAAAATCTATCTTCAAACACATTTACTCAAGAAAGCTCTACTTTTAAAAATCTGTAGAATCTAAAAAAATGGCTCAGATGAACTTAGTTGCAGGGCAGGAACAGAGGCGCAGATGTAGAGAACGGATGTGATGATACGGGAAGGGTGCAAAGAGGGTCAGGATGAACTGGGAGGCCGAGACTCACATATACACACTCACGTATGCACACTCTCACGAGTAAAGCGGATGCTAGAGCGAAGCTGCCGTGTAGCACAGGGAGCCCAGCTCAGTGCTCCAGGATGACCCAGAGGGGTGGGAGGGAGGTTCAAAACGGAGGGGATACATGTATACACATAACTGATTCACTTCGCTCTACAGCAGAAACCAACACAACAGTATAAAGCAGCTATTCTCCGACAAGAACCCACTGAGGAGCAAAATGGACCAAGCCCAGCTGATCCCTGCTCTAAATGGTCAACAAATGTCCCTCCAGCACACTCCAAAGCACCCCAGCAGAGGTACACCTTTAAACAGCACTGTTCTTCCTGGTCACCTCAAATGACCTGACCCCAAGCCTGTGAATCTGGGGGTCAGACAAGAGACCTCTATCTTCTAAGCTCTTAAATCTTTTGGCTTCTTTGCTTTTGACACTCCTCTCCCCCAAATACCTCAATCTACAGATCAACTTAAGGACTCTAAACCATGATTGTACCTCTTTTCTGGTCTGCAAAAAGATAACAACCCCAAAGCAATATTTGCAACTTCTCAACTTATCACTAAAGAAACCAGAAACAAATAGAATGGTAAAAAGCAGCTATCATTTTAGATGAATACACCTGTATCAAAAAAGCAGGCTAGAATTATTTATCATCAGCTTTACAGTATTCTACTTTTTATTTCAGCTACTTTGGATTTTAACAATTCAGGACAGAGTCTGTGGACTCTAAGTAAATCAAGCTAGCATGATCAGAGCCACCAGTCATTCATAAGAGAGAATTCTGACTACCATGATGAACCATCTTCTGGACTGACATTCAGAGAGGGAAACAGACCTTGTCCCAGAAAAGGTAAGAGTCAGAGGAACTGAAAAGGAAGGAGGGAGGGACTGTTGTCCAGTCGCTAGGTCGTCTCTGGCTCTTTGCAACTCCAGACTGCAGCACGCTGGGCTCCTCTGTCCTCTGTCCACTAGTTCTCAGAATTTGCTCCAATTCATATCCATTTAGCTGGTGATGCTATTAACAACCACCATTTGCTAAGCATCAGTGCAAAGAACCCTTGTGAACTTGCCATGCACTATATAACTTAATCATCTTGCTTCCTAGGAAATAGGCACTATTATTGGGCCCACTCTATTGCTGCAAAAACTGAGGGACAGAGAAATCAACAGTGTGTCCGAGGTTATTACCCAGTTAATAAATGACAGGGGCGGGATAACGGCCAGGCAACAGTTTTCTGGAGTTTACTGAAAGGCACAGAATAATCAGCTGTCCCACTTTTATAAATTAAGTTTAAGTTCTGATACAGTAAATACACTTTTTCTTGTTGAAATGCTATAAATCCTTGGTAAATATTGCTCTAATTTAAAATGCAGCACAAAGGGCTTCCCTGGTGGCTCGGTGTTAAAGAATCGCCTGCCAAAATTCAGGAGACACAGGTTCGATCCCTGATCCAGGAAGATCCCACCTGCCATGGAGCAAGCCCATACACCACAACCACTAAACCTGTGCTCTAGAGCCTGGGAGCCCCAGCTAGTGAAGCCCGTGTGCCTAGAGCCAGCCTGTGCTCTGCAACAAGAGAAGGTACTGTAATGAGAAGCTTGTGTACCACAACTGAAGAGCAGCCCCCGCTAGCCACAACTAGAGAAAGCCCACGCAGGGACAAAGACCCAGCATAGCCAGACGAGGAAATGAATAATAAAGTTTAAAAAGGTTCAGCACAAGCACAGAGATGTTTTAAGGACATTACAAAGCTTGCTGCTGCTAAATTGCTTCAGTCGTGTCCGACTCTGCATGACCCCATAGACGGCAGCCCACCAGGCTCCCCCGTCCCTGGGATTCTCCGGGCAAGAACACTGGAGTGGGTTGCCATTTCCTTCTCCAGTGCATCAAAGTGAAAAGTGAAAGTGAAGTCGCTCAGTTGTGTCCGGCTCTTAGCAACCCCATGGACTGAAGCCTACCAGGTTCCTCCACCCATGGGATTCCCCAGGCAAGAGTACCAGAGTGGGGTGCCACTGCCTTCTCCATTACAAAGCTTAGAGGCAGGCAATATTAGCAAAACTAAGACTGACTCTATTTCCAAGTTGCCAGAAAGGAAACCATATTTAGAGTCATTATCTACAGTCTTGAAATCTCAGACCCAGGTTGACTAAGAGATCATCTAGCTCAATTCCCTGGTCATTCTGGACGTGAAGAAGCCTGGTTCCGGAAAACACACATGCACCAAATACATGTAGAGATATATACTCTTTTCCTTCAATACATTTTAAAACATAGGGGTCATATTCGGAATCACTTTCTGGTATTCTTTTGTTCATTAAAATTATGCCACATCAGTGTCCCAACAACTTCTAATACCACATTATCTGGAACCCCTATCATTTCATGATAACTCTGAACAGCCTCTAAGACACCCCACAGCTTTAATCAATCATTAAACCAGTATTACCTCCAAGTTCTTACACAGGCACTATCTCTTTGGGCTACTTTCAATTCTCCTAGTTGTCATGGTGTTAGAAATGAACTTTGGTCCCTTAAATTTTCTGCTTTTAAGCCTAAAGGAAGCTGAAGAAGTCACAAGCAGAGAAATGAACCCCAGGGGTGTGCCACTGAATCTGAGAACGCACATATTTCAGACTCAGGATTCTGATAAAGATGGGCCAACTTCTGATGTAATGCATCGATCCGAAGGATTCAGGAGGGTCCCCACAACTGAGCAAGCCTCTGGAACCTGCACACTCTGAGGCACGTCGTATGAACCCACACATCACGTAAGCTCCTTTGTCACCAGCTGCTGTGAGTTTGCTTTGGTAAACCCCAGTGATAACGGAATCTAGGGGAAAGGTCCCTGCGGCATACAGCCAGCTGCTGGTCACAAGGGAGGTGGTGAGGGTGCGAGGCTGAGATCACAGCGCCGAGGTCAGGGCGTCTCCACCACCTGCCGGCGCTAAGGTGAGAGAGAACACGGCCGCTGGTGAGGGTGCTGGCCCCGCTCCATCGCAGGGCCCTCCCACCCCTTCCTTTCCGACACTTACATGGTGCTCAAGCGGGGCCGGTCAGAGAGGAAACCCCAGCACTGTCTCTGCGCCCGTCAGTAGCGCAAAACTGCAACCAAGAGGAGAGGCACGGAAGCCACGGAACACGAGGTGAGCACACGCCTCCTGTCCCACGGCCTGGCACACAGGACAGCTCCCCGCACCTCCGGGAGAGAGGGGCAGACAGGCGAGAGAGCGGGGAGGCGGCGGCAGAAGTGAGCAACATAATGCCACTGGCAGAGAACTACTGCTGAGAAAAGTGTGGGACCCTTTCTGTATCCCTGGAAAAGGGAACTCGCAAACACAGCACTCTGAGATTTGACAAAGAAAACAAACATTTTAACACTTTTTGGTAAAAAAGTAATACCCCCATTAAAACTGCAATAAACTGAATTATAGGCTATAATTTATTAGAGTCACACTAGAATGTTATTACAGTTTAAGTCAAGACAGCTCACTTGACTGACCAAATATAATGTAAAATGCCCATGCCTTTGGGAAAAGTAGCTAAGAGCTTTCTTTTTGATTAAACAAAATTATTTTATATTCTGCTTCAGTTGATAAAAAAAAAAAAATTCACTCTCATTTCAAGAGTCCATAACTCTTTTGAGCACTGTTCTATCAAAAAATAAAAATTAAGAAAGTGGTACTAAGATGTCATTGGTATTTACTAGCTATTTCTCTACCGGCATTAAAATTTCTAACGGAAAAGAAGTCATAAAGAAAAATTCTTCTGCAGAATTAGAGTCTACCTTGAAACAAAACCAGGAATGAAACTGAGAAGGTTTAAGGGCTGATCAGGTTGTACAGAGTTGTCTGCACCAAACTCTGCTTGGCTCCCACCTCTGAGAACCAGCCAACTGAGAGCCCAGCAGGAAGAGCAAGAAAATGCAAATCTACTTCTTTTTCCACCAAAAAAGAAAATTCTTTGCCTTATATTTCCATAATTAAATGCTTTACTGATCAATAGTTATGAGATGGATTTCATTTTCGTTTTTTATCAGAGAAAATGCTGTCTCACTTTCTGAGAATAATACCATTAAACACCATTTTGTTGGCGCAGTCAATATCTGAAAACGGATTTCTAGTAAGAGAACAGTTTAACCAGTGCACAGCTTTTAATCACTACCTATAAAACAGGCAATTATCAAATTGTTCACTTGGAACCAAAAGCAAGGAATTGAATATATTAGCTTAAGTCACCTTTTGACGTAAGACGACTTCTGATTATAGTCAGAGACGAGAGAATATTTTAGAACTGGGTTTTGAAAACCAGGTCTAAGTCCTAACTTAGAGTCCCGAAAGTTGGGGAGCACCCCTGTTCAGGGGCAGGAACAGCAGTGAGAGAAGTGTGGGGAAGAGAGCCTGACAGGTCCGCAAGAGCTGGGGGAGGCCACAGAGGCAGGGCGGCAGGAGGCCTTGGGCGGAGGACAGGACCCACCAGGGCGCGTTGCCAGCGGTGGGAGCCCAGACCCAGGGGCCTGAAGACCTCTCAAGTGTGGAATATTCTTGGCAGACGCTGTAAGTTAAGACAGAGGGGACAGACGTTGTCTCAGAGGCACAGGGATGTCGTGTAAACCCAGGGGCTACAGCCGGGAAGGAAGAAGAAGATAGGGATGGAGAGACTGCGCCCAGAGCAGCGTCACAAGCTCCGGGGATGGGCCACTGGGCTCGACCTAACTGCTGGCCAGTGCTCCTCAGAGAGACCAGGGGAGGTGAAGACACAAAGACACTGAGAGGGCGACAGCAAGGAGCAGGGGGAATGCCTGTCAGCGAGTCTGAGCTCTCTCTTAGTAAAGCAGCAATGGGGGAGTCTGGGGGCAGCTCAGGGCTGCGGAGACTCTGAACCACCACCTGGGGGATGAGATGGTCAGCGAGGTGCGATGAGGCCTCTCCCTGGCCAGGCAGGGGCTGGCCTGTCTCGGAGCTGGCGGCCCTCTGGACACTCCTAATGATGCTCTTGGGCCCAGGAGCAGAGGCTGAGAGAGCTGGCATGGAGGCCTGGGGTCTGCTATAAAGGGCAATGCATACGCCTCCTTCCTAACAGACGCGAGACAAGGGTTCAGATTTAGTCTCAAGCTACTCAGGCTGGGGAAGGCGGTGCAGAGAGAACTTCTTTCTAAACACTTAATGAATCTGCTGCAGAAAGAAAAAAACCTGTTTTCCCATCTGCACTTGCAGACGCCTATAATAAAGTGACATTTTCCAACATAGGTTTTTGTAGATCATTAGCTTTGTCAATTAAGACTCCATGCTCAGCAAAATGACCACTGTTTTTTTCAGTCATCTTCTAATTTCTAAAAAAAAAAAAAGCTGCAAAACTTGGAAGTAATCTTATATATCCCAGAAAAAAAAGTGTGAGGTGGAAAAGAGCTTCCCCGATTTTCACAACTAGTGTTTGGTATCACTTTTCAGAGTAGAATGATTTGCCTCCCGTCCGGTGATTCACTTTGCTCACCCTAAGACAGTTTAAGATTCCTCTTATTTCAAATCATTAGATGACCTCCAGTGACCTGTGCTTTTCTGACACAAGAGGTCTGCAAAATGCCACCTAGCATTTGACTTCATCCCATATTAAACTGGTCTTGAGCTGCTCCATTCATTCATTCACTCAGTCACTCCCTTGTTCACCAAATACTACCAAGTGCCTGCTCTGCAGTGAAGTCCTGTACCAGATTGGGAACAAGTGAACAGGATGTCTTGGCCTTCTACCCTCCTGGAACTTCCTGTCTGCTGGGTAAGACAAGGTCACAGGCCGAGAGGAGGAAGGCAGAGCAGAGGGGTGATCCAGCCAGGCAGGGGGTGCGGGGAGGGAGGAGGCGCAGGCAGAGGCAGCCCTGGGCTCCCCTGCTGAACCTGTCACATATGAGGAGCTGACCAACACAGACTGACCCCGGTTCACTATTCCCATGTCCTGTTCCCGCTAGCGGTCAAGCCCCAAGGGGAACAATCAGTAAGACTGGTTCCCCACACTCGGGGGCAATGACACCATCGCAGGTGGGCCGTCCGGATGGGCAAAGTACGATGTGTCACAGCAGACCACATGCCGTGTGCTGGAATCACAGAAGGGGTTGCAGACATTGTTGGGAACAAGATCAGGCAGTGACTCACGGAGGAGGGGGCACATGAACCAGGTCTCTGAGCAGGAAGGTAGGGAAGCGTCCTGGGCAGAGCACCGGCAGGTCAGTTCACAAGGAGGGGCCGAGGTGTGCTGGGTGGAAAAGCGTGTGCAGAGCAGCAGCGGGTGGGGGGCGAGGGCCCTGCAGGGGAGGGTCAGCGCCAGGGCACTGGCTCTGCAGTGGCCTCCACCATCGCTCAGCGGCCTCACCCACGACAGGAAGACAGTGCCCGCCCCCCTAGGTTTGCTGGTACTTGAGGAGGCATCAGTAAATTAGTATCCTTCCAGAGGGAGGGACTTCATTTTAGTAGGCGTTGGTAAATTAACAGAAATGATGAAGGTCTTCTTGGAGCTGCCTTTTAATAATTTTTTAATATTGCAGCCACACCACACAGTGCCCCAACCAGGGACTAAACCAGACCACAGCAGTGGCACTGCTGAATTCTTACCGATGGGCCACCAGGAAGCTCAAAGAAGGCCTTCTTCAGGGAAAGCAATTTACCAAAGGATGAATCAAAACGGAGCCAAAGAAATAAGAGAGCATGGGGAAGGGGCTGGTAGTCTGTGAATCTGCTCAAAACCACAGGTCTGGGGTGGGAAGGCCTTAGCCAGCAGCAGTAAGAATTGCGTCCCCAGGGAGCAGAGACCTGCCACCAATGATGAGACGGAGCTGGACACAGATCCCACCCCAGTCTCCCTCAGAGGAGAGCACACGCTGACTGCAGACTGAGAGACGCCTGGGATGGAGGACCCAGAGAGGCCATGCCTGGATTCCCACACCACATGAGGGGATAAATGTGCACTGTTTTAAGCCTTTAAGAAACAATCAAAAAAATATGGGCCTGAGAGAGCTTCTCAAGGAAGTTCACACAAGCACATACATGCCTTCTGAGTCAGGATGGGCTGGGAGCTGCTGTAGTAACAAGTGTCTTCAGTAAATGCTCACACCTTTCTGCCTTTTAGGAAAGAGGAAGTGACCATATTTACCAGGAAAAAGGAAGAAGATGCACAGAAAAGTGAGTAAGTGACAGAACAAGGACGGGGGCACCCGGCTGCCGAGAGCACAGGCAGAAGGGCCGTCTGGACGAGAAGCAAAAGGTGAAGAGAAAGGAGGGGTGAAGCTACAGGGACTCTGAGGAGAACAGGAAGGAGCCACAGAAACGAAAGGTGGCCAAAACACCCCAATTCACCTCAGACTGGAGGCCAGAGACTTCGCTAAGAACGAGGGGCATCTGGTCAGCTTTACGACCATTGTGAGTGTGGCTTCCAGGCCCTTCTGCCCCTATCTGAGCTCAGCATTCACTCAGTCCCCTGAAAACTAATCCTCTATTTCAATCCTGAACTTAAAGCTTTTGCAGACATCTAAGCTCTCTGAAACATATGCTATGTACTCTGAACAAAGACACTGGCTAGTTAAGATGTGATAAACAGTTGCTTCTACACTGGCAGCCTCAAACAGAATCAAGTCCAATATAGAAACCCATCTGAGTCTCTTTAATTTCCAAAGTTCCTCACGAAAATCAGGCATTCTGAAGGCCTCCATAAGGCCCATCTTATATGCCTACGGATTTATTTTGGTCTCTTCAATTCCATACACCTGTTTTGTTCTGTAAAACAGATGAAAACTGTGACACATAAAGGGGATTGTAAGATACTCTGGACAGGCTCCAACAGCAGGCTCTCTGCTATTCCCGAGTCCTACAGTCCAGGGTGCTGCTCTCTGGGCACAACATGCAGGCCTCAGCCCAGACCCACCGACCCCGAGAGCGGGGTGCAAGAAGCACTGTTTTTAACAAGTTTGCAGGTGACTTACGCTCACTCGAGTTGGATCCAGGAACTGGGTGTATTGCCAGCTGCCACCAAGGAGGAGACAGTGAGGATTTCTGCTATCTGATCAAGCCCTCCCCACGCCTCGCATGTACATATGTGCACACAGATGAACGGGGGCAGAATGCAGTCTGGGAGAAGCTACATTTCATACTAAGGTTTCTGGCCCCATCTGTGTCCAGATCTGCCCACTTGAGGCTCCAGGTCATTGAAACTCTGCCAAATAGAACATATAAAACCTTAACCTTCCCCCTTAAGCTGCTGTGTATTTTTTATTATATGCATGTATGGTTTCCAATTTAAAAAATAATTCCACTTAAAAAAAAAAGAAAAAAAAGTCAAAAAGGCCTCTAACACCAAGGCCAAAGACACAGCCACAGGACTTTTTCCTCTAAAGCAATCTTAACGATCTCTAATGTGACTCTTTTGGCCACATCCCTTTTTCTCCAGGTCCCTAACACAGTTTTGGACCTGATCTGCAAATGATCGATCATCAACATGTACTCAACATACATTTACCAGGTGCCAAACATCAGGCTAGGAGCAGTGGAAACAAAATCGAAGAAACTTTATTCTCAGCCCTTCCGATGTTGAAAATGGCCCCATTAAAGAAACTAGTGAAAGAAACCAGTGAAATTAAACAGGTGAGTCATCAATGAACAATTAAACTCTGAATCTGCTGAGAGTGAAGACAGGGGTAAATGCGGTGCAGCCTGGCTCACATGTCTCGTTCTTTCCCGCAGCAGGCCCTCCATGCCCATCATCCCCTGCCTAGCTTCACAGCGCGGATAACCACAAGCCCTGTGTCAAGGACTCATCACACCAGCTTTCAGAAGCCCGGTCAGCTCGTGCAGAAAAGGGTCTGACTAAGGCAGACACTGAATTTCATTATTATCCAAATCAACTCTACAGTAACAATAAAATAACGTTCACTGAGTATCTACAATGTGCCAAGCACATAAAATATCCTTGGCGTTTTACAGCTCAACAAACTTAAACCTCGCAGGATCCTTGTAAGGTTGGTACCACCATCACCCCCAATTTACAGACAAGGAACGACGCCCCAGAAGAAACGAGCCCCAGGTCACCTGGCGGGGAAGGGGAGGTCCTTCCAAATCCACTCACCTAACTTCACGTGCTGCCTCAGCATAAGCACAGCACAGATCACGCACAAGGGGTGGGCCCACGAGCAAACGGGTGTGCTGGCTGCTCAGTCGCATCTGACTCTTTTTGGCCCCATGGCTTGTCCATGGATTTCTCCAGGCAAGAATGCTGCAGTGGGCTGCCACGTCCTCCTCCAGGGGATCTGCCCAACCCCAGGATCCAACCCGCGCCTCCCACACTGCCAAGCAGATTCCTTACCATCTGAGCCACCAGGGAAGCCCTTGACAAATGGGGGCCCCTCCCATTTCTGTGAGGATCTGCACTTCCCAAAGAGCTCTTCACTCCTCAGGCAGTCCTCCAGAACCCACATGGGACAGCGGCCAGGGCCTCCCCTACCAGAGTGGGAAGCTGAGCCACCCCTGGGTCACTTACAGGCAGAGCCGTGACTCAGACCCAGGTGTTGATTCCAACCTGGCACCTCTCTGGCGCACACTAGCCACACATACGGAGAAAAGGGGGAACCAATGCTGCCCTAAAAGAGCAGCATTATAGTATTCTTAAGGATTCTAAAGCAAGACCTAAGCATCTAACCTTAAAACCCCTGGATCCCCTTGCCAGGGTCAGTTTCAACAGCAAGCATTTACCCGTCCACAACATATGCTAGATAAAGTGATTTCTTTTCCCCGTCTGACCATTCAATAGCCACAAATTCTTATATATAATTAGATTTTAAAGAATATCATGAATGTACTGGACACAAGCGTTAAACACAGGGGAACGCTCTCACAACAACCTTTTCATCCGTGCTGTCCTCCTGAATAGCTGTCCACATGGGTTAAGGGCACCACTTGCAAAGTTAGGTTCTCCTCCTAGCAATCCTAAAATGTTACAGCCTATTTTACTAGGATCTGAATATTTAAGTGGTCAGTTTTGTGGAAGACCAGACAAGTAGAAATCCCACTGAACTACAATGGAAAAACTAAACAATTCCCTGTCTGGCAAATTCTAACCATGATGCTTATCTGCAGAGAACCAGGTCAGTTAAAGTCGCTAAGGCATGTCCAGCTCTTTGGGACCCCATGGCCTATACAGTCCATAGAATACTCCAGGCCAGAATACTGGAGTGAGTAGCCATCTCTTCTCCAGGGGATCGTCCCAACCCAGGGATCAGACTCTTTACCAGCTGAGCCACCAGGGAAGACCCTCAAAGAACCTGGTAACAGCGTAGTAAAAGCAGCACACTTGAGAGTCAGTTTATTTTGTGAGTTGCATCTTTTGTGTGGGTGTTTTCATTACAGTTATAACCTGAAAGTTAAAAAATCACAGAAACAAAAATTCTATCAAGTCCTTAATAATCAAGTTGGAAAAGGAAAAAACCCTTCAGTTCTTCACGTGCCAGACATTCACTTCAGGCTCCAAATACTAGCTTTTAGACCACCAAACACCAAAACTTCAGTTCTATACGTGAAAACATTTCATGTACGGTTCCTGACAATGAGTTGAATTTTGTTTTAAATAAAAGGCTGGGGGCCCAGATGTGGAAGAAATCAAGATCTCTCTCAATTTCTTCTCATCCCATACACCTGGGTTACAGAGAGATAGATCACAGACTTAACTGCTAAAGGTAAGGCGGGAAAACTTCCAGAAGCGAATGCACAAGAACACCCTGATGGTTGTGTGCTGAATGCTTGGCCGCCTCCCAGGCCCTGCTGTGGGAGTCAAAAACGTCTCTCTCCCCAAGGGAAGGTTGCTCTTGGTGGAGAGCCCCTGGGCTTGGCAAGGAACTTGTTACAAGGATACAAAGAATACTACCTTAAAAATAAGATAAGACTGATAAATCAGACTTCATTAAAATTAAGAACTTCTATTCATCCAGTGATATCATTAGGAAGGAGACTAGGCGAGCCACAGACTGGGAGCAGTCAGTCAAAACACGTCCTGTAAAAGGCACATATCCAGAAGAAATGGAGAAGGAAATGGCAGTCCACTCCAGGAGTCTTGCCTGGAGAATTCCACGGAGAGAGGAGCCCAGTGGGCTACAGCCCATGGGGTGGCAAGAGTCAGACATGCCTGAGCAACTAAAATCATCACCATACAGAAGAAAATGCCAAATTATTAACACAAACGACGGAAGGGGGCGGGGCAGTGGAATTACTGCTTAACATTTACAGTTTCTATTCATGATGAGGAAAAGACTTTGATAGATGTGAGGGCTGCACGTTAGGAATGTAATTACCGCCACTGAACTGTATGCTTAGAAATGGTCAAACTGACAAATTTTATGTTACATATATTTTGCCATAATTTGAAACCTTAGTAACATAATATAGTACCCCACTCACAAAATACACCCTGGATTTTGATGATTCATTATGAAAAATGTAAAATATACCATAAGTCACTTACACTGATTATATTTTTAAAAGATAATCTTTTGGCTATATTGGGTTAAGTAAAATATATTATTATAATTTTATTTTAAGTGAGTAAGACTGCTTGGGCACTTCCCTAAAGAAGGTGTCCAACTAATTAAAAAGCAAGTGAGACCACACTCAGCACCGCTGGTCACTGGGGACAGAAGCCGTGACCACGAGGAGACAGACACACACGCACGGGACGCCCCGAGGCCCAGGGCTGGGAGGGAGCTGAGCAACCAGGATGCTCGTGCACTGTTCCCGCCACCAGCTGGGTTCAGCTGCTTCAGAAAATGGTCTGTCAGTGTCTACTGCGGCTGAGTGGCCACATCCATGACTGCCCCACACCCTGTTAAGTCTTCTTCCAAGAACACCCAGAAGAAAGGAATGCATGTGTCCACAAGGAGATATACACAGGATTATGTATAGCAGCTTTGTTTGCAATAGCCAAACAGCAGGAACAACCAAAACGCCCATCCATGAGAGAACGGGTAAACGCGCCGCGGTATATTCACGCACCGGAGAACTGTGCCGCAGCAACACGACACTGCGCCACTGCCACACCCAGCGATACGGACAGCGCTCATGGGCGCTGCCCCCGCACAGGAAGGCAGCGGGAGCCACACTGCACAAGCCTCACGACAGAAGGCTGGTGAGCAGGCAAAAGGAGCCCTCGGTGGCAGAATCCAGCAGGGTCACCTGTGGAAAAGGAGGGCACAAAGGAGGCTGGGGGCTTCCTGGGATGGAAGAGACGCTCCATGTCTTGATTTCAGTTCAGGCAACCAGCATAAAGACAAATCTGTACCTACTACCCATGTGCTTTGTGTGTGTAAATTAAATCTCAATTTAAACAGTCAGCAGAGCATTTCCCAAACTGTTCATCTTTATCACATGATGAGTGTTACTCAGATGAGTAACTAGAGGGCTGTTCCCTTTATTTTTTCTACTATATATTTATACTATTAATATTGACCACTTTAAATAACTCACACTCAAAAGCCTGTTCATTTTATGTGAAATAATTCATCAATAGATATGCACCATTTTTGCCTTTTCCAATTACTTGCCATGTATAATGTCTGGGGAGACTGGAGATAATCTCACTTTAAAAACTGTTGATAATGTTCAATGTTTGGAAGCGATATTGACCTTTACTGTCTTTACAGTACAGCCATATTTTTATGTGATAAACTCTTAAACCATTCAAATCTTCCCTGCCTCTAAGTTTCTGCCTACAGTTTTGGTAACCGACCCTGCACCAACCAGCGAGCGCGTCCACTGCCGCAAACTGCCACCTGCGCGCTCTGCTGCCACTCAGCTCCCCCCAGTGGTCTCGCTTCCCCCAGAAGACTGAGGAGAGGGCAGCAAGCCCCTGCACCCACCGGGCCGCGATGGGAGCGGCCACTCCACGCTCCTCTGAACTGGGGGGAACCAGGGCTGGCCACGCAGCTCACTTCACACCTCATCTGAGATTCGCCTCTTTAGAACACCCAAGGGGCAGTGACAGGCAGCTTCTTTAGAAACAAGCATCTGTAAAATGCTCTATTACCTAAGAACAGCTTCCCTTCACTTCTCACCTGGCCTTACCCGCCTGCAGGTGGCACAGGGCAGACTCCCCTTCTCAGCAACAGAGACTGAAGAAGCATGAGGGACAGGCCCCTGCCCACGACGACTGCGAGCTACTGCTGGAAACAGGCCTCCAGGGCTCTGAGGTCCGCTCACCAGTCCTCCCAGCATGCCCTCTGCCCTCCCAGTGATTCTTGTTCAGTCCCATCCTTCTAGCGTGGCTGACAGCTTCGTGAATCAAGAGAGGCTTAGTCTACACAGGGAGTCTCCTTGGCTGTTCATCACCCAGAAATGGGACAGGCATGCCTCCCAGGTCCGCAGTCCCGACAGGTATGTGGGCCGGACAGGCCCAGGAAGGCAGCCTGACGCCACCTGTCACCTCTCCGACCATGTCCAAGGCACTCCTCTGTGCGACACAAGTATGAGTGAGTACCTTGCTGAGATGAAGCATCTTCTTTAAAATTAAAAAGCAGAACAGTCAGTGAAGCCGGTTTGGGATGACTTTCTCAGGGCAGGTCTGACTTGGCCCACGGCTATGTTCTCATGTGCTTTTCATTCCCAGAGCAGCCTGTCCAGGAAGCTGGTGCCACCCACACACCAAAGGAAACCCAGAATGGCATCCAAACGTGCCGACCCTGAGGGGAGTCACCACCTCCTCTCGGCCTCACCCAGGAGCTCTCTCTCTTCCCTGGGAACCGGGCCCCGGGCTCTCTCTCGCTGCACACCAGCACTCTGTGCTCTGGGCGCCCGACGGACACTGGCCAAGCCCTGCCTCTGAGGGGCTTGCACTTTCCGAGGACTTGGGGGCACACATGCACTTCAGAAGCATTTCTACTGCTTGTGGAGAAATGCAAACCAGATGGCTGGGCTGTGAGTACCACACGTGTCGATGGAGTGAGCGACCAGCTCCCTAGGGTACAAGGTGAGGTCAGCATGGCACCAGATATGGAGAAGGGAGCTCAGATTCAGGTGGGAATCTAAGGCCTCATGTACCAACCTCCAGGGGTGAATTTAAGTCCTTAAACAGATGGACCAGCAAAGAGGCCTCCGTTTCCTCATCTGTCAAATGGGAGCAGCAGCCAGAAACAGCAGGGCAGTGCTGAGGGCTCAGCGTGCACCCCGCCCACCAGCCTGCCTCTCCACCCCTCCTTCCGCCCCTGCCACACCAGGCCAGCCTGGCCCCTCCCCTCCTCAGCAAACCTGCAGCCCACCCCCTCTCAGAAGCCTCTCCGGACCCCCAGGCCTACTGCTGTGCTGCCCTCACCTCTGGGAAGTGCCCCCCCAGCCCCCCTCTCCTCTCCCGAGATGGGCTTGACCCTCCACTGGAGGGAGCGCCCTAAGACCAGAGGCCACGTCTGCAGCCCAGCACCCACCAGGGCCCCTCACACATCAGTGCTGCTGGGGAGAGGGGGTAAGGCCAGGATGCACTGGGACCTCTGCGTGACTGTGTGACGTGTGACATGTGTGTGTGTGTGTGAGAGGGAGACTGATCCTTCCCAGGGGCTCTTTCTCGGTTTGAGCACACTCCTCCTGGGTCCTCCATACAGCCCGGCCCAACGCTGCACTTGCTGAGGAGGCTTCACTCGCGTCCACGCAGCTGCGACTCAAACAGCTCCTGTGACTACGCCGCCCGTGGTCAGTGGCGGCGTGGCAGCGAGCAGACACAGCAGCCATGTCTAGGCAGCCCCCCCAGCTGGTCTACTGGCCTGCAAACGGGAAGCTGCTGTCTTTCTGGTTCGAGAAACCATGGCCACTAATTCCCATTAGACTGATGAGAAGACCACACAAGAGCTACATACCTCTAAGCCAATGGTAACAGTTGATGTCAACACCATCAAATTAAAAAAAAACAAAAAAGGCTTGTTGATTTTAAAGGACTTCACAGCATTTAAGGGAAAAAATGAGACTAACACAAAGATTTTAGAACTCATTAGAGACAGCCTTGAAATCACTGATATATTTAAACTGAAAGCTGCCCATCTGACAGCCCTTCGTTCAGATGAGCTCCTGTGCGCCTGTCACTGCGGTTAAGGCTGAGTGAGCACTTCCATTAAAACCTTCACCCTCGCATGCTTATCATTTCACAATAAAGATCTGCTCCAGGCTTGACTTTTGCATACAAAAGATTTCTGCTTGAAACATATATTCCAAAGTATAAAACAAACCTGTCTGGACTGAAAACTCAGATACAAGGATTACTTTCAGTGTCTTGGATTTAAATAAGTTAGAATAAGCTAGAAATTTAGGATCAAAAGTTTCCTTTCTAAACCATAAAGATTAGAAATACAGAAAGGGTGGGAAAATCAGTTTAGGAACAAGGGGAACATAATAAACTTAAAACCATTTTATTCCAGAAACTGCAAGGCCATCCTGCACTCTCTCTCCCAAACTCTTCTCAGCCAGTTTGTCACCAGATACTGTCAACTCGACCTTTAAATACTTCTCAAATTCCTCAGGCTAACTGGTCTTCTGACCTCCTTGCTGTGAGGTTATCTGTAAGCAAGCAAACAAACCCAGACAATGTGACCACTCTGCTGCCCGGGGCTCCCTATGACATGAAGGGCACAATCCCCAAGGCCTGCTAAAGGCCTCCGTGGTCTCCCTCCCTCCCAGCTCCTGGCAACAGGCCTTTCTGCCTCCTGCCTTTCATGTCCACTCCTGGAGCCTTCTTTTTTGATGTCACTGAAACGTGCTCAAATCTGGCTTCTGGTGAATTATGTTAACAGGATGCTATGTTTTAAAACCACATTTTATCCTGATGTCAGCTGTGAGACAGGGCTGGATGGGACTATGGAAACTGAGGCGCCTGAGCAGGTGTCGTAAAACGCAACTGCGGAGGCCACAGCTATTCCATCCCACACTGGCCTGAGCCACAGAGGCTGCAGGCGTTGCAGGGAGGTGCCCAGACCTGCCTTCGGGGAGCTGGTCCCTGCGGCACACCCCTGCATGACCTCCCTCAACTCTGCGGCCGCGTCCTCAGCAGGCCACGCTGCCTCCCATCCTCAGAACATGTCCTGCTGCCCCTGACGCCACCCCACAGCTGATGGCATTTCCCTCCCTCGGCCTGACCATTCTGCCCTTCAAGCCCCAACTCACGTACCACCTGACTGCCCCCAGGAGCTCAGACAGCAGTCACCAATTTTGCTCTTCAACGTTTCCTGCTGGGTGTCTTCCTCCTCTCTCTCTTTCAACTCCCACCAGGCAATGGCCTCAGAGGACTTTTCTATCTCCCCAGAGCACCCAGCACTGACTGGGAGGAGAAGCCAGCATTCAGCAAAACACCATCATTATTAGAAGATATTTTAAATAGGTAGTTATTTGACTTTCAAAAAATTATAATGAATACTATTGTATTTTTTCCTGATGAGGCTGAATGTAAATAAAAATACAGTATCCATCTATGTTTTCAATGACTAATATTTAGGACTCACTTTTTCTCTTAAGCTGAAAGAATAAAATTGACTCATGAAAGAACAAAATAACTCAAGTCGTAACATGTGACAAAGCTTAAAGACTAAAGAGCACAGGTGGGCCTAAAAGTAATAGCTCAAAATATAATTCAGACTCAAAGTGTCGATAATCGCAGGGCGTTTTGCCACAGCTGGATGCGAGCTGGAGACACCCAGTAATTTTCAGGAGGAAACAGCCGGGAAGAGGCTCAGGAGGGATGCCTGCGGCCTCAGACAGCCACACAGCAGCACACAGAGGCGGGGCGGCTCACTGGAGCCACATGAGGAGGGGACCTCATGGCTTCCTGCTGCTGCTGCTAAGTCGCTTCAGTCGTGTCCGACTCTGTGCGACCCCATAGACGGTAGCCCACCNGCCTCAGACAGCCACACAGCAGCACACAGAGGCGGGGCGGCTCACTGGAGCCACATGAGGAGGGGACCTCATGGCTTCCTGCTGCTGCTGCTAAGTCGCTTCAGTCGTGTCCGACTCTGTGCGACCCCATAGACGGTAGCCCACCAGGCTCCCCCGTCCCTGGGATTCTCCAGGCAAGAACACGAGGCCACTCTAAATGTTTCTCTCCCTGAGAGAAGGTGAGGACGATACACAGAGTGGCCATGGGATGCGGGCACCTGAGCCTGACTTCTTGGGTCATGTGCAATTACAAAAGCGGAACGGTTCTGCAGGGAAGGAAGGGAATTGGGGCATCAACATCAACCAGCACGAATGGCTGCAGATATGCTGCTAACGTGGAAGACTACTCCCGTAAGGGTGCTTGTCAGAGGTCTCAAAACTAGAAGCAGGTTCCTGCTTTATCAACACACTCAAGACAAAAAATAAACTCCAAAATCCTATCTCAGAGGACAGGGAATGTGATCATCAGATACAGATCTCAGGGGGCTTAAGAAGCAGGTTTCAAGAAAGATTTTTTTGGAGCTTTTGTTTTTAAACTTGTATTTTCCAAAAAGTTCTACTGATCAGACTTGTGGGAAAGACCTGGGACCGGTAAAGCATGGGCCAGAGGAGGAGACAGGAATTATAAAAAGGCCAGGTCTGTGGAGGCGAGGGAAATTGGGAAAAACAGCCTCCAGGGGCAGGCGGATCTGGGTTTCAAACCTGCTCAGCCCATCTCACCTGTAACAGGGGGTGGTACCCAGCTCTGGGGTAATGAAGCAAACTACCAACGACCTGGGACTGGGCCTGGGAATTTCTGCTGAATCTAATTTGATTAATTCTGTTTCAGATTCTTATGGAAGGCAGTAGTTCCTGGAATAAAAGGTAAGAAAGCTCTTCCAGTGCTAGACACACAGATTACCCTTGTGATGGCTCTGCTGGACTTCCATTCCTAACTCTGATCAGCAAAGCTGGAAGCTCTTCTCCAGGGGCCCAGGTGACGAGTACAGGGAGGAAGGCTGTGGTTCACGGAAGGATGGCCAAAGGGAAGCGCCAGCAGGCCAGGCAAGGGCTACAGCCAGCCACACAGCAGCCTGGAGACCCCAGAGCCTTACCTGGAAAACTCCTACAGGAGAACCCGGAGCGTGGGGCTGCCCAGCGTCTCCCCCTTGTACAGGCATCACAAACCAGTACCCTCCCTTCACTGCCAGGACAGAATACATGCCACCAATTGCACATAGGCATGGCTTCTCCCACTCAGAACCAAGAACACAGAGAAAAGGCACTGCACTTCCTGAGGCTGCAGAAACAAAAACTGGAAGAAACAACACGATTCCCAGAAGGTGAAGTCTGTATCTCTCTGAACTGTTATAATTTTATACAAAACAAGTAAACAATTAAAAACACAGATTAAGATTTTTAAAAATGTCTTTATCTGCAGCCTGTGTTTATAAAAATGGTGAAAATTAGACACATGTTTAGGACGAACAATCTACAAAGTCAGAAACCTTAAATGAGGGCATGGTAAGGACAACACTCATTCATTTAATACAGATTAACACTGCTCAAGGCCAGCTATCACGAGCAAGCAAGGACACGGGCCACAGCATCTCAGGGAGATAGCCAGGGGCCCTAACAAGATCACCGAGGCCCTGGGAACCCTCCAGAGAACACACAAGCCTGGAGTGATTCTCCGAAGTTTCGGTGTTTCCACAATTTTTCTAACATTAAAAGCCAAGCTGGTAAGGATAAGGGGGGAAGGAAGGAGGAAGAGAGACAGAGAAGACCACCATTAGTCCCAGCAAGGGGAAAGCTGGCCGCCTGCAGCTTCCTCTGCAAGTGACCCTCTCCCGCTGCTGCAAACAGCAGGGCCGAGGCAGGAAAGGGCTCCTCCGGGAATGGAAGGAACTCCAGGAGGCACCTGTGCAGGTCCAAGGAGGACAGGCCAGCTTCCTGTGAAATGAGCCCCAAAGGGAGATGAAAGACTGCTCTGCCCTTAAATTCAGAGAAGGCACTAGCACCCCACTCCAGTACTCTTGCCTGGAAAATCCCATGGATGCAGGAGCCTGGCAGGCTGCAGTTCATGGGGTCGCTAAGAGTCGGACACAACTGAGAGACTTCACTTTCATGCATTGGAGAAGGAAATGATAACCCCGCTCCAGTGTTCTTGCCTTGAGAATCCCAGGGAAGGGGGAGCCTGGTGGGCTGCTGTCTATGGGGTCGCACATAGTCATACACGACTGAAGCAACTTAGCAGCAGCCCTTAAACTAGACCACTTCTTTGTCCCCAAAGTGAAGACAAGGAAGGGCCACGGAGGCAGACTGTGTCCCACCAGCCCCAGTTCGGGAGGGCTGGGGTCTGGCTGCCCCTCACCTGCCACTGCTCGTTTGCAAAGGGGACCTGCCGCTCTCTGGCAGAGTGACTGTCCGGACCAAAGCCCTAAGGAGGGGCCCAGGGAAGGTCACCCCAGCAGGTGGCTCTTTCCCCACAAAGCATCTTCAGTAGTGACCTCAGGTCCCAGCAGCGTGCTTGGGAGCCACTCTCACCCCCAGATTGGCCAGGGCCCTAGGGCACCTGGCACAGAGCACCACTCCCAGTTCGGGAAGATGCCCCGCTGCCTCTGGGTGCAGCTTGAGACTGGAGGGCGTCATGTTCTCCCTCACACCCTGCGTCTCCACTGATGCCATGACCACAGAACCCAGGTTCACCTTGATACCCCGAGCCCCTGAAGCGCCTCCTCTCACCCCCGACATCACCCCTGCCTCACCTCTGTGGTGCTCCACACCCCCGCCCTCCGTCAGAAGTCATGAAGCTGTCAGGAAGTAGGCTGAGAACCAAAGCACCACATACAGAAGGCACGGGCTTCAAGGAGAAAATTCAAGTGGACCCCAGGGCGGGAGCAGGGTGTCCAGGAGGTGGTGCCCACGGCCAGGTTTTCAACTTTGTATTATGTTTGCAACTTTTTTGTAAGCCAAGAAAATCATTTCAAAATAAAAAGTTCCAGAAAAGTCTTTGTACTCCCAGGGAAATTCGTCCTTGTCCCCCAGGTGTGGTGCCTCACACTGGAGATCTCAACAAACAGCAGATTAATGACTCAATAACCAGGAGGATACAATGGGTGAAAACAGAAAGAAAGGGGCGTGAACTAAAGGGCAGGAGGAGGGGGTGGGCAGGTTTGCCTGGGAGGGAGGACCTGGTCACAGGCTTTCAGGTGGAGAGGAGAGGCCGACACAGGGGGAAGATGGCTATGGAGACCCCCCAAGTGCTACTGACCCACAGCCTCAGGGACGATCAGGAATAAACCCACACATAAACTGGGGGGTGCCCGCCACCACCTCAGCCACAAGCAGAGGTCAAGTTCCGTGAACACGCACGCATGTCCTCCCCTGTGGTGCCGCTCGGGCACACACATTCACACATGTGTGCCAAACAGTACTCGACACTCATGCACATCACCCCGCAGGAGTCAAGATGTTGGATCTTTCAAGTCTGTGGAGGCCCAGAGGCTTGACTCATGGCCGCTGCTCAGTTCTGAAGGCCTTGGCACAATCAGATTTCTCTATGCAGATGCGAGCCTCACAGACACAGGGGAAAACACGCCTCCAGTAATGCACATCTGCGTGTCCCACGTGGCTCTGCCAGGGCGAGGACAGCAGCAAGGGGCAGGGCCTCGCCCAGGGCTCAGCGCGTTCCCCGGGCTGCAGACTACAGTGCCACCAGCCGTGGGCTCTAGGGCAGCCTCTCTTCCGCAGGTAGGGAGGCCGGCTGCCTAGGTCCCTCACCACAGAGGGCCTGCGGCAGGGAAGCTGCCTGTCCAGGACGACAACCACCATCACACAGCCTCCCCGTATCCCGCAGCATGAGGCCGGTAAGGAGGAAGCCCACTGCCACGGACACACACCATGAAACATTAAAATTCACAGCACTCAACACACAAGTGAGCTTCCCCTCAACACCCCTCCCCTTGCATCTCTCAGATTCAACCAGCGCAAAGGAGGAAACCCAAGGAAGGTGGACAAATCACGCATGTGATGAGATCAACCGGAAACAGTACTGTTACAGATACACCTCTATGCTGTGAAACCCCAAACACGTGAACTTACTTAAAACAGCATCCTGTTCCAAGTCAAGAGCATGGGAAAAGGTGCACATTCCAAGCGCACTCTCAACCTTGGGACAGGCCTGGCAGCCCCCATCCAGGGCCTGGCCCACCACGCAGGATCTAGTCATTTCTTTTTCAATGACATGGGCAAGACATATTTGGACTATTATTCATCTGTTGAGTCAAGATAGGATTTTCTTCCCTTTCTCATGATCACACTGCTTCAAAACTGGGTTTAAACTAAATCCTGCTTTTTATTCCCACTGATTTCTGTCACAAAACTACTCATATATTTCCATGCAAAAGTCCCAACTTGGAGGCGAACTTTGGAATGCCCTGGCCCGTCAGGTTATTTTTATTGGTTAAAGCTCTGCAACAGTTTCAAAGGCCAAGTTCTGCCTCCACCACTGATCCTCTCTTCTTCCCTGGCCCCTCCTTCACAGACAGACAGAAATTCTACCACCATGAAGGTTCTCAATCCCTACGAGCCTTTTCCAGCACTTGGCTAAGCCACAATTTCTAACTTTAGCTTCCTGAGTTTGGGTATGGACGTTTCTCAACCATGAAGCTGCAGTATAATGTTTCACCAGCAGGTGTTGGATCTTAACACAGGTATGCAAGAGAAAGTCCCTGAGTTTGAGGTCCTGGTTACACACTATCACCTCTGAGCCCCTAAAAGACACCCTGTACACTGCACATCTCAAGAAGAATACGATGTAGGTATAACGTAAAAACCCTGAATAACTGTAAAGCCCAAGCCCTACTGCACAGATGAGGCCCAACAGAGGCCTGGAAAGGCTTTTGAACCAACTCTGGGAAGCAAGCTAAAGACAGAAAGTAACCTGAACTTGCAAACAGCCGCACTGAAAAACTCTTGAGATGCGGGGAGAGATGCGGGGAGAGATGCGGGGAGGCAAGAACACAGGAAATTATCTTCCTAGGTCTGAGGCAATAACAAGCAGGGAGAGAGAGAGAGACGTAAAAACAAAGAATGCAGAGCAGCAGAGAACTGCAGCAGAGGAACTTGCGATTGCTAGACACCACGCTAGTGCTCGCTCTCCTTCAGAGCAAACAAGCTGAAAGCTGAAGCGAGAGGGCAACGGACACGTCTCCAGACTCCTCTCCAGGGAGCTGGGATCGCCACCAGACACGCTGAGCCAGCGTGCCTGCAGCACACCGCTGGCACCCTGGGAGGCCGCGGCCGGCACACCTTCCAGCCAGAGGTCAGCTCAGAAGACAAAGAACGGGCTTTAGTTCAGATGCAGAGCTTAGGACAGGTCCCAGAAAATGACTCTGAATTGCAAGTCATAACAGAAAACTGTTCTGGAATTTCAGTCCCCAAATGGTAGGCCAGGGTTTGTCATTACAGCACACAGGCATGTTTCTCCGGGAACAGAGAGCCCAAGACCCTGAAAGGGGTTTACAGGGCAGGTCACCCACTGAAAATGTTAACTGTGTGGGCTGCGGTAATCCTGCCTTTACCCCTGGGGGATAATTCATCGCTGAAGTAATCTGTGTGCGAATAACCAGGGGCCAAAACCCAATATCCAAGCCTGGAAAAGCATACGGTGAGAACACAGGAGTAACAGCAGCAGCAAGTTAACAGTCTGTTCACTCTTAACGATTACTGAAGACTTCCATAAGCAGCGAAAACATCCTGAAACTAGACAAACAGCGAGACTCCAAAGATGATTTTTAGAAAGATAACTCTTGCTCACATCTGTTTTTCTCTGTCATGAATTTTTACGCAAAAACCCTCTTTTCCACAGCCCAGACCCTCTGGTTGTTTCAGCAATACATCTCATTCTGGGCTGCCTGGAGCTTTCACTGCAATGGACACAGAAGTTAAATAATTAGGAAATTTTCTGTGAGACTCAGAAAACAAACTTATGTTTGCCAGAGGGAAGGAAGAGTTATGGCATTTGGGACAGACGTGCACCGACTGCTACATAAATGGATAACCAACAAGGCCCTACTGCACAGCACGCGGCGCTCTGCGCAGTGCTGTGTGGCAGCCTGGGTGGGAGGGGGTTTGGGGAGAATGGATACATGCACATGTCTGGCTGAGTTCCTCTGCCATTCACCTGAAACGACCACAACACTGCTATTCGGCTATACCCCAGTACAAAATAAAAAGTGGACAGTGTGGGGACAAAAGAAACTTGCTGTGCAAGCTCGTTCTGACGCATTTCAGTCTGTGGTCATCTGTTCTGCTATCTTCACTGATTTCAAGTGACTGTCACATCTGCTTTTCCTGAAAGAGAACCACCCTTAGACTGACCACACCGAGGGACTCAGGAGTGAATCAGGGTGTTCACTCCACATAAAGCCGAGCTTCTCCTGCTGGATCCTGGGGGTGCACAGTGGCGTGCAGGGTCGTGGGAGAACAGTGCTGGTTCCTACAATGCCAATCTACCTTGACAGTAAGTCACCTCACGCGATTTTCAAACTTCAGCAAACAAACAACTGCATGAATTTTTAATATTTAAGGGGTTTCCCTGGTAGCTCAGATGGTAAAGAATCTGCCTGCAATGTGGGAGGCCCAAGTTCAATTCCTGGGTCAGGACGATCCCCTGAAGAAGGTAATGACTACCCACTCCAGTATTCTTGCCTGGAGAATCCCATGGACAGAAGAGCCTGGCGGGCTATAGTTCATGGGGTCACAAAGAGTCAGACATGACTGAGTGACTAACATTTAATATTTAAAAACATGAGATTAAAAAAAACCCAACAATAACAAAAGCATGAGGTATGGAAGCAATTTCAAGTTTGTAAAGAGTCACTTGGGAGGACTTCCCTGGTAGTCCAGTGGTTAAGAATCTGCCTTGCCAATTCAGGGGCCATGGGTCTGAGCTCTGCACTGGGAAGATCCCTCACACCACAGGGCAACAAAACCCATGCGCCCCTGTGCCCATGCTTCCCAACAAGAGGAGCCACCACAAATGAGAAGCCTACACACCGTAACCAGAGAGAAGCCCTTGCTCACCACAACTAGAGCAAGTCTACACACAGCAACAAACACCCAGCACAGCCGTAAATTAGCTAATTCTTTTTAAAAGTCTTTTGGCTCTAGGCCTAAGGCCTGCAAGAATGCGCTTTATTATCCACACCCAGTAGGAATTTTAGTAGGAAAGTTAAACACTAACGTGAGGTACTGTAGGAGGAAGGAGGTGCGATTTAAACAATAAAACACAAAACAGGAATGGACGAGTGCTTCCATGACAAGTACTGCTAGGTGGAGTGCCTCACACAGGTTCACTCGCTTTGCCCACTCAGCCACTGGGAGACAAATGCTGTATTAGCCCATTTTACAGAAAGGCAATCAGAAGCACTGAGACTTGCCCAGAATGACGCTTTGGGGAGTGGAGCCCTGGCAGGCCAGCTCGAGAGGCTACCCTCTCCATTACCCAGCAGGGGTGGCGTCAGCCACCATCTCCATCGTGTTTCACGCCCACAGGCACCGCGGCCCTGGACTCTGCTGAGGGCTCTGCTGAACAACCCAACCTGTGCTGACGACAGTTATACTGCAAAGTGGTCTTCTACTTTCCCAGATTAGGCAGCAAACACAGAGAGGCAGGCTAAAGCAACTAATGCCGAACCACGTTTAATCTAACTAATGAATATATTTATTAG